>ML101713.1:0-43118 GCA_003697995.1 Taxidea taxus jeffersonii
CCCCCCCCCATTATTTAAAAATATAAAAAACATCCTCAGCTCGCAGACCATACAAAAACAGGCTGTGGTTGGATTTGGCCTGAGGGTCATAGTTTACACATCCTTGCTCTCGATGCCAACTTCTAGACAGTATCAGGTAATGTTAAGATCTGGGCCTTTGGGATGGGTCCTGTGTTTGAACTATGGCAGCTTCATTTTGCTAACCTCAGCTTCCTTATCTGTAAACCAAGAACTTTTATCCCCTACCTTGTGGGGTTGTTGTTTCCAAAGGGCTTAGCAACTGTACCCAGCATGCAGTAAATCTCATTATTGTCATCACATTGAGACCCAGAAAATGAATCCATGCAACTTAAATCCTTCATCTTTTCCTGCAGATGTAACCCAGACTCTCAGCCAGACATGCAGTGAGTCATGGGCTTGAGGGGATGAATCTGGGTGAGGTCTTTGCATGATGCCCGGTCTTCCTAAACTCACTGTACTCATTTGCTAGGGCTGCCATAACAAAAGACGACACACCGCATGAGAGATTTATTGTCTCACGGTTCTGGGGGCCAGAAGTCTGAGATCAGGTATTAGCAGGGTTGGTTCCTTCTGGGAACTGTGAGGGAGGATATGCTCCACGCTTCTGTCCTGGCTTCTGGTGGTTTGCTGGCACTCTCTGGCATTCCTTGGCTTGTAGACCATCACCATCTTCTCTGCCTCCATCTCCACATGGCCTTCTCCTTGTGTGTGCTTTTGTGTCCAAATTCTCCCTTTAGATAAGGTTGGCAATCATATTGCCATCAGGATCCATCCTAATGACCTCATTTTAAATTGATTACCTCTGTAAAGACCCTATTTTCAGGTAAAGTCACATTCTCAGGTCCTGGGGGGTTAGACTTTGACACCTCTTTTTTGGAGGACACAATTCACCTTCCAGCACTAACTTTCCATGCCTGCCAGCCCATCCTATCTGCTTGTTTCTGATTGTGCCTGTAGAATCAGATTGGGTTTGAAGTCAGGTGATGGGCATCACAGGAAACACATGGACTCTGCAGCTTGTCCAGGGCCTGTGTCCTCAGACAGAGGACTGTGTACTCTCTGCTCAGGGCCACCTGGAGAGCCTGTTAAAAAGGCAGATTTCAGGGTTCAGTGCCAACCTGAATCACAATACCTGGGAGTCAGATGTCATTGTCTCTTATGATCCAATGCATGGGGGGTGGGGTAGGTGCACATGGGAGGCCCAATTATGACAAAGATACCCAAAGTCATGGGCACAAGAGGTGGCCACAAGGTCCTTTTGACACCAAGACTGGTGGCCGTTGAAGCAAATAGTAAGTGAGCTAATCTCAACAGATGCTTTCACTTTCCTTCTCCATGTCACTTAGGAAGCATGGTGATGTAACTGGCTAATACGTATTGTCTTTATCAATAGTAAAATGGTGTAGCCAGGGGTGCCTGCGTGGCTCAGTGGGTTAAGCCTCTGCCTTTGGCTCAGGTCATGATCTCAGGGTCCTGGGATCGAGCCCTGCATCGGGCTCTCTGCTCAGCAGTGAGCCTGATTCCCAGCCCCCCTCGCCTGCCTCTCTGCCTACTTGTGATCTCTGTCTGTCAAATAAATAAATAAGTAAATCTTTAAAAAAAATGGTGTAGCCAAAAAAAAATGGTGTAGCCAATTTTTGTTCAACTGTATTAACCCAGGTCGTAACCCCAATACCCAGAGAGGACCAATTTAAGAGTTCTTTGAAGTCTTTTGATCTTCATGGGGAAAACGCACAGCTCTCCCTTTGAGTTCCCAAAGGTTTTCATTCATTTTTGTGACACATTTACCATGCTGTGTCATAAATGACACATGTCTATTCCCCACTCAATTCTGAACGCCCTGAGGGCAGGGACGGGATGAATCTCTGTGTTCTCACCACCCAACATTGGTTCTGGAACAAGCTGAATGCCCAACAACTGTTCTACACTAGGACTGAGAGGAGACTGATTTGCTGAGGAGCTTCTTCAGGGCTGCCTTCATGTCCTTGTTCCTTAAGCTGTATATAAAGGGGTTCAGCATGGGGATGACCACCCCACACATCAGGGCAGCTGCCTTGTCCTTCTGGGAGGAGGCAGGAGATGTGGGCTGCAAGTACACGGCAAAGATGGTGCCATAGAACAGTGATACCACAGTGAGGTGTGAGCCACAAGTGGAGAAGGCTTTCCGCTTGCCCTGAGCAGAAGGGATCTTGAAGACTGCCCAGAAAATGCAGGTGTAAGAGAGAAGGATGCACAAGAGGGGGCTGATGCCCATGATGATGCCAAAAGCAAAAATCACCAGCTCATTGGTGTGGGTATCAGAGCAGGAGAGCTTCAACAGAGGCATGAGATCACAGAAAAAGTGGGAGATTTTGGAGCCAGCACAGAAGGTCAGTTGAGCCATGAGGCAGGTGTGGACGAGTGACTGGAGATTGGTGATCAGCCATGGCACCCCCAACAGCAACCCACAGACACAAGGGCTCATGATGACTAAATAGCGTAGGGGGTAGACAATGGCCACAAACCGGTCAATGGCCATCACAGCCAGGAGGAAGCTGTCCATGGTCCCGAACAGGTGGAAGGTGTACATCTGAGTAAGGCAGCCCACAAAGGTGATGGCCTGGTTCTGGGTCCAAAGATTCACCAGCATCTTGGGGACAGTGGTGGAAGAAAAGAAGGTATCAACGAGGGACAGGTTGGAGAGGAAGAAGTACATGGGTGTGTGGAGGCAGGTATCTCTGATGATGGCCAGGATGATGAGCAGGTTCCCAAAGATGGTGATCAGGTACACAGAGAGGAACAGCCCAAAGAGGAGAGTCTGATGCTCTGGCTTTTCTGTGAGTCCCAGAAGGAGGAATTCTGAGATTGTTGTTTGGTTTTTTTGGTTTTTTGGTTCCATGGGCAACCTGTGTCTACTGTAAAGGAAAAAAAAGAAAAAGGGGAGAGGAAAGCAACATAAAGTTGGGAGTCAGAGATGGAGTTCCTGTCCTGGCTCCCCATCGAGATTGAAGTTCTGTGAAGATCCATGGGTTTCTGTTTCTCCCCAACAAACTCATCCATGCCCGAGATAGTTAGCATCTCAAAAACTGAACTCAGGTGTTTAGAGACAACCTAGACATTTGCCCATAAACACCTTTATGTTTTCAGTGGGGCAACGCCTCATAGAAAACAAAATGAAGCCTGATGAAACCTGAATTGAAACCCAGTACAGGGGGAGGGAATCTTATCAGCCTCTTTTCTTCCTTGTCTTCCTTCCCCTTCATCCTCCCTTTCCTCCCCTCCTTCCATTTCATCCTTCCTTCACATGGTACAATTTTTGCATCCATTTCAGGTTGATGACCAAGGATAACCCTTCTCCAGATAAGACTCCAGATAACAGACAACACTTCTCTGTTTCCAGTGATGGCCAGATTTATTTGGGGGCATTTATGATCTTCTACCACGTCATCACTACAGTAAACCCCCTCTCATCCTTTGTGAGACAGCATCCAATATATCTTTGGGAGGACACAGAGACCACGACCAGGGATGAATCCAGAAAGCTGGTTAAATGGAGGTTTTAAAGAAAACTTTCATGGTAAGAAAGAATATCTGGAGGTTTAAAGCTAATGGTCTTTTGGAAGTATATTTTGTCATTAGTAGTAGTTTTGCAGGACAAAAAATTTTTTATACTTTCTTATGTTCTAGAGAGGCTGTCACTAGCAATTGGAATACTTTTGTACCCTCAGGAAAAGATACATTGTTATAGCATGTCAAACAGTGTTTAAGAATCTTATTCAAGGGCGCCTGGGTGGCTCAGTGGGTTAAAGCCTCTGCCTTTGGCTCAGGTCATGATCCCGGGGTCCTGGGATCGAGCCCCACATTGGGCTCTCTGCTCCGCAGGGAGCCTGCTTCCTCCTCTCTTTCTATCTGCCTCTCTGCCTGCTTGTGATGTCTGTCTGTCAAATAAATAAATAAATAAATAAATAAATAAATAAATAAAGAAGTTTATTCAAAAGAAAACTCCCAGAGACAACCCAGATGGTTCAAAAGTAAGCTGGTTTCATAAAAATGACAGCAATGTGCCCAAATCCCTGTTTGATGGAAAGCAAAGTGTGCCATGTGCTTATTCCTGTAGGAACTATGATGACAAGAAAAGTGAGCTTATAAAATGAACGGATATGAAAACAGTGACCAACGTGAGACCAACATTTAAAGAAATACCCGCATGTAGGCATGTTGTGATAATATCCTCACTCGCCCATTTAACACTGGTATGGCCCTGGTTTTATTTCCCCATGTATTTAGAAGGGAATTGGGAGTTCATCCTAGACCATTGTAATCTGTAGAATCAGAGGTGACTTTTGAGTTAGTCTCTGCTTTGGCCTCAGCTGTTTTGGACTCAGGAGAAACGTCATGTTAAAAACCCAAAGAAAGCATTTGTTTATCCCATCCACATAAGACCACCAAAGCCTGGTTGCATTTGCCTTTCCAAGTCTCCACCTCCTGGTATGCACAGCAATTCTTCCTTCACTTGAGGAACATTTACAGAGAGTGTGTTAGGGGCCACATAGTTCTCTTATGATACATGGATGATATAGGAAAAGCCCAGCACGTCTCGACTCACCACATTTTTTTTTTAAGTTCGAAATGCATTTTTTCCCATTTTATTTTATTTCTTTTCAGTATTCCAAAATTCATTGTTTATGTGCCATACCCAGTGGTCCATGCAATACATGCCCTCCATAATACTCACCACCAGGCTCTCCCAACCCCCTACCCCTCCTCCCCTCCAAAACCCTGTTTGTTCTCAGAGTCCATAGTCTCTCATGATTTGTGTCCCCCTCCGCTTTCCCTATCTCACTTCTCCTCTCCATCTCCCAATGTCCTCCATGTTATTCCTTATGCTTCACAAGTAAGTGAAACCATATATTTTTTTAAATAAAATCTCAATATTGACTCTTTTCAGTAAAGAGAGGATCTTCTTTAACTCATTGCTTAACTGGTTAGGTCCCCGTGGCTTAAAGGCAATTGTGGACAAGAACACAACAGAGGCATTTTGTGACCATATCTGTAGAGTGTTGAGTCTTTCTTTTCTTCCTCTTCTTCTCCTCTTCCTTCTTATTCTTCCCCTCCTCTTCCTCCTCCTCCTCATTCTTCTCCTTCTCCTTCCTCCTCTTCCTCTTCTTTTTAAAATATTTATTTGTTTCAGAGAGAGAGAGAGAGAGAGCGAGCTGGAGGGAGGCACAAAGGGAGATGGAGAGAGAAACTCAAGCAGATTCTGTGTTGAGCACAGAGCCTGATGCAGGTCTTGATCTTAAGACCCATGAGATCATGACCTAAGTCAAAACCAAGATCTGGAGGCACTTAACTCACAGTACCACCCAGGTGTGTGGAGTGTTGAGCCCTCTTAGGAATCACAGCTTCTTTATGCCAAGAGGGAGATGGTGTTGGCCACACCTGACAATGAGGAGCCAGGCTGAAAGCGATGCTAGGGGCCCTCAGCTTGCACCTGCACCATCACCCATCTGGACAGATGTATTTTTGCTCTCTCACATGTCATTGCTTATCTGAGTGCATTTCATGAGGAGCGGCATTTCAAAGCTAAACTCTGCTGTCAACACTTGCTAGGAAAACTGTTCAATCACAAGCATCTAAAATTATTGCTGCTTTCTGACGGTGCACGGGAGAAGAATGAGATTGTAAGAGAGCTGTAAGTCAGCTGCAAGAAAGAGGGAGCAGGGGTCGACTGTAGAAAAGACTGTCGTCCTGAACAACTTCCCAGTTCCATGTTTATTAGATATAGACAGTAATCAACAGAAGAGCCAAAGAAGGCTACACATTAATCATATGCCTTGTAGATAAACAAGAAGGAAGGCGAAGTTTATCTGGTCAAGCAGTATAAGTTGTTTAGAGTTGAGCAGGCACATTCAAAGGGATCATCTAATTAGCCACAGGTGCTCTCTGGGGAAGGGGAGATAATGGAAAAATGAAGCAGGTGTTGTTCCACCCTGAGCGGGCTGGCCATCTTCAGCTGTTCGGCTTCAAGGACGTATATCGTCCTCTCCCCCAGAGGCCTGTTGCCAGTACATGTTTTTCTTAGGACTATATCTAAACATGCTTGGTAACTAGTATAATTCCTTTAAGTTATATTTTAAGTAATACATTGTTCTGAGGGACAGTTACAATTATCTTCACTCTGCCCGTCGAGGAATGCTAGTCTCCATAAAGATTTACGGTTAGCTGAAAGGGGATCAGGATGTACATGGGAGAACACAGTAGGTGGATAGGTGTGTATAGGAGAGGTGATGGGTGACTCTGAGGTGTTGTGGGAACAAGGGGAGGAATGCAGATATCTGCCAGGATCCTCGGAGGTGGAAGAGGTGTCAAAAGGGGGCTTTCAGGAAGGGAAGCAGCATAATCTCCTCTTTGCTAACCTCAGAGATCTCTAGCCAAACCTCTTACTACTTAACACGATTTTTCAGAGGTCTGTTTGAGGCTTTGTAAGGTAATGCTCAGGTTCTCTGGGCTGCATATGTAACTGGGAGTCCCTTCCTGGCAACACATTTGCACCTGTCCTTGGTTGTTGAGATGAAGTCCTTGGTTGCACTAGAGTGGTAGTCCTCAACATTGATCTGCATCAGTATCTCTCAGAGGGCTGGAGCTGTGCCCTGGAGTGTTTGTGGTGCGGATTGAGAATCAGCGCTTCTAGGAAGTTCTCAGGGATGCTGCTGCTGCTAGCCAGGGGACCACATCTGGAGAATCACCACCCACAGTGGAGAGAGCTGTTTTTCAATCTCTCCCATGTGTGCGGGTGTCCCTCAACTGCAGACCCTAACTGTTCTTTCTTCTCATGACCTGGTACAGAGGCGTGTCCTCTGCGACCTCTATCCCCCCAGAGGGTATAGAATTGGTCTCAGACACCTCTCTTTCTCTGGGTATCCAGAAAAGGAAGGATTTCCTCTTTCTCAGTCCCATCCAGCTCATTCCCCTTCCCCATCCCTCACTCACTTACCAGGATGGTGTCATCAAGAAGATGGTCTTGGCAAACCTCCTCCTCCACTGACTTCCAAGGGATCCTGAGGTCAGTCTAAGCCTTAAGGAAGGACAAAGGGAGACCACTCAAGTTGTGATGGCTGGGGCAAACTTGATGTCTGGGGTGGGGAGAAAGATGTGTTGGCCCCAACCTGGGGGCAGGTGAGCAGGGGGCCAGGGATGCATTAGGATATTTACAGTTTGGGGGCTCTTGGGGACTCTATCCCCATGGTTCCTTGTTAAGAAAGAAAATGCTAGTTGTTTTGTTTCTATTCTTGCCACATGTGGCTTATTCCCTGGGGTATGTGCACTCTCGGATGATGGAGAGGTGAGGAGATGGAAAAGTCATCAGGGATTCATTCTCACTTGAACACCCCTCAAAATCCTCTCCTAGCTCAGACTGAGCCTCATAGCAGTTCCTAGGCGGGGAAGTCTGGTGGTCCAAACCCTCCACAGGGCACTCAGATGCCTGAATCAGTGTCCTCTCATTCATTCTATCATGATGGGAATTCTACAAGGAAGAGAATTTATGCAGTCTGGTTGCCAAGGAAGGCTTCTAGAAGGTTAGAAAGAAAAGTCAATAAGGTCAAATGAATGAATGTATCAAACACTTCCTGTCATCTTCCATGGGTCAGATGCTGTGCTTGACACTGGGGCTTTGAACCACATCCTTGTTAAAAACGCCTTCCTGTCAGCCACACGCAGGGCTCAGCATTCATTAACCCTACCAAACGCATTCTGCATGGGGATTAGGGAATCTCTGTTCTACTCTTGTCACCAACAATGTTGGTGAGCCTTTGTTGGGGTGCTCATATCATGACCCCAATTTCTGCTCCCCCATCTCCTGGAACCCTTTTATTTTTACCTTCTTTTCCACTGGCTTTCTATTGTACTTAAAAATTTCTTTTAAAATGTGTACAGTCTAGGTCCCTATCCTTCCAGTTCTGAGTAAGCCACCTCAATGGATTGCCCCTATTAATGATTTCTCTCTCTCTCTTTTTTTAAGATTTTACTTATATGACAGACAGAGATCACAAGTAGGCAGAGAGGCAGGCAGAGAGAGAGAGAGAGAGAGGAGGAAGCAGCTCTCCGCTGAGCAGAGAACCCCATGCGGGGCTCGATCCCAGGACCCTGAGATCATGACCTGAGCCGAAGGCAGAGGCTTAACCCACTGAGCCACCCATGTGCCCCTATTAATGATTTCTTATGTAACCTTCCAGAGTTTCTTTACACACACACACACATATTCTCTCCCTCTCTCTCTCTTCCTCTCTCATCTCTTTTTGTACATAAAAGTAGCATATTATAATACTATTCTGAATCTTGCATTTTTTACTTACTTAATATATTTTTTTTAGTGTTTTAAAAAATTAATTTCAGAGGTAGAATTAAGTGATTCATCAGTGCAGGAAACACACAGTACTCATGTTATCTCCTCCCCCTAACTTAATTTGTTTTGATGGTATTTTCATATCCTTAAATTTTTTTACAGCTCTTTATTTCCCATCGAGTAGATGGTGCCACAGTCTATGTCATCAGTTTTCTTTTGATGAATGTTTCCAGTATTTGCTAAAATGAATACTTTGTACACATATTATTTCACACTATAGCTTTATGTCCAACAGGTATAATAATATAATATAATAATATAATATAATATGATATAATATAATACAATATAATAGAATCACACAGTGTGTAGGCCTTTGATAAAGCTTGGCTTTTTACACTAAGTGTAATCTTGATAGACAACTAACTTGTTGCACGTAGCAGTAGTTCCTTTCTTTTTATGACAAGTAGTATCCATAGTATAGACGAACTGTAATGTGTTTTCCAGTCATTCACTGAAGGTTGTCTCCAATCTGGCTATTACAAATATAGCTGTTAGGAACATTCATGTGCAAGTTTTTGCATGGATTTTCATATCTCTGAGAGTATGAGTGCCGGGTTGTATAAGTGTATATTTAAATTTTTAAGAAACTATAGGTATGAATATATATTTTATATACGCATATATTTGTAAGAAACTAGATATAAAACTGATTATATTGGGGTGCCTGGATGGCTCAGTGGGTTAAGCCTCTGCCTTTGGCTCAGGTCATGATCTCAGGGTCCTGGGATCGAGTTCCACATAGGGCTGTCTGCTCAGCAGAGAGCCTGCTTCCCCCTCTCTCTGCCTGCCTCTCTGCCTACTTGTGATCTCTCTCTCTGTCAAATAAATAAAATCTTAAAAAAACTGTATATATTTTATCCATCATTTATCACCTATCTAAATCTATCTATCTGTCATTTATCTATATCAATCATCTAGTACCCTTAAACTCCTTTATGACTCCACCTTCTTATTCATCTCTTCTCTTCAAAGATAACCACTTTCTGGATTTCTAATACCTTAGGTTAGTGTGCTTTTTCTTGAACATTATTTAAACATAGTCATGTATACTTTTTTTTTCATGTTGTCTATTACTTAACATTGTACTTGTGAGAGTCATTACAGTTGCTGTGTATAAGACAAGTATAACTTGGTTAACATATTTTGAATTGAGTTTATTCTTCTTGGAAAGGATCCCCAAAATTGATATCCAGTGTTTGAGTGAACATCGTATACAAAATACTCCAAAGGCCTGAGAATCTATGTCATAGGTACTCAGTAAATATTCTCCATGAGAGCTTGGCTCAGTCACTCAGTTGGAAGAGGTAGAGCTCAGTATCTTGGGTTTATTTCCATGCTACTAGGCACCCTCTCCTGTATATGCCTGCTGGTCTCTGGGAAGGCTGGGAGGCAGAAAAATGTGGCAGTTAAACTCAGACAAGACTTAGCTCTGCCACTTGCTGGATGTGAGATCCTCGGGAGGTAATTAAATACAACCGAACTTTTCTTTCCTCACCTGAGATATGAGGTTGGTACTATTACTCACTTCGCAGGCAGATTGTGAGGTTTGTATGGCACAATGTATGTAAAGTGCTTAGGGCAGCTATTGCATTCAGTCAGCACTCAATAAAAGTGCCTGTGGTTATTGCACTGTAGCTCCTTGGTGGTTTCTAGAGCTCAGAAGGCTTGCTTTTGTTTCCAGCACCTGACGTGTTGGCCCAGATCTCAACTGACAGTGTTGCATTCTCAAAGTCATAGCCCTTAGTCAGATCTAGCCAAGAAGGAGTAAAGTCTAGCTGGGGAAAGGAGGAAGGGAAAGGCTATTCTGATCAGTTTGACTGATTATGGCCAGGTATATAGTCAATGAGGAACTGATTCACATGAAGCAAAGTAGAAAGTTTGGAGGGGCGGAGAGTGGGAGGTTGGGTGAGCCTGGTGGTGGGTATTATGGACGGCACGTATTGCATGGAGCACTGGGTGTGGTGCATAAACAATGAATTCTGGAACACTGAAAAGGAATTAAGAAAAAAAGAAAAGAAAAGAAAAAAAAAGTTTCAGACTGTGCTTCTTCTTAATTTTGGTTGTTGCGTTGGTCAATATGGAGCTCCTAAGTAGAAATCATAGTTGTAAAGAAGAGCACTGAGCAAAGCTTTTTCCTGGCTTTGCTGCAGGTGGCAGGCACACCTCACTGTGCAAAGCTGGCCAATTGCCATGTACCTCTGAGCTTCTAGGGGCTGATGCCCTTGGAGAGATGTGTGTGTGGGTGTTGGGCCATTTCATAATCATAGACACACACACATTTAAGGATGTATTGCTGTAGTCAGGCAACTTTGATTTTTCCATTGACAACAGTGGGCTGAGCAGGAAGAGCTCTAGCTTTGCAAACAGACCACAGTTAGAATATCACCCCTATTCCTTGTTGCAAAAATGTAAGTAAGTGTTGTCACCTTTTGAGTCTCAGTTTCTTTAGCTGTGAAAAAGAAACTCAGTTTCTTTAGCCGTGAAATTATTGCTGTTTGTTTCTCAGGACAGTTTCCTTGCATCCTCCTACCTCCCAAGTCTTGATCCTTTGTCCTGAAAGGGTATTCAGTACACTCTCAGTGCATCCCACTCAGAACTGCCTCGTCCTGCATGCTGTTTCAGTCCGGAATCTTCCATCTTCCTTAGTCAGTGCATCAATGTCTGCTAGATCATTTCTAATGATGACATCTTTTGACAGTTTACTCTGCTCCCTATTGCTGCCATCTCCCAACAGAGATAAGCACCCAAGATCTTGTCTTAGTGTCTGCTTTTGGGAGAACCCAAGTTAACAGACCACAGAACTGAAATCTCCACCAACCTAAGTATACATACACAAACACATAAGTACACATCCACATATACACCTATCGGCAAATGTATCCAACTATTGATGAGGTCAATAGAAATCCATCAAGTTCCCTACTCTTCTGATACAGATGTCATTTGTAGATGTTTTGTGAGCTCATAGCCTGAGGAAGAGGACAGACATATAAACAAAGAACTCCAATACAACGAAATAAGCATTACAGTTGAGTGCAAGTGGCAGGGAGAAGAATTTGGGTCTGGTTACTGTTTTATTCTCACTTCTGGAGGAATGTCAGTGCTCAACTGATATTTGTGGGATAAAAGAATGAGTGAATGAATCAATGGAGGTCTCTAAAGTATTAGATATTGGAGGAAGGGCAACTCATGTACCTGAAAAGGCCAGGGAATGCTTCACAAATGTGGTGATGTGAGTAAGGTCTTGAAGAAGAAGAGAATGTTTGGGTATGTGTATTGTGCGGGCATATGTGTATGTGTACATTTATGAGTACATATGTGTGTAGGTGAGTGTGCACACATGGCTGTGTATTGTGTGGGCATATGTGTATATGAGTACACGTGTGCATGTGAATGTGTACATACATGTGTATTTGTATTGTGTAGGCATATGTGAGTGTGTGTGTATTAGCTCCCTAGGGCTGCCATTACAAAGTATGGCACACTGGATGGCCTAAGCAACACTTTTCTTTTCTCACAGTTCTGTAGGTTGGAAGTGTGAGATCAAGGAGTCAGCAGGGCTGGTTTCTCCTGAAGCTTCTCTCTTGCACTTGCGGCTGTCCGTCTTCTCCCTGTGTCCTCACATAGTTCTCTCTCTCTAACCGTCCATGCCTTAATCTTTTATTATAAGGACACCAGCCATATTGGATTACTCATCTAGTGGCCCATTCATATGACTTCAGTTTACCTTAATTGGCTCTTTTAATACTTTATCTCCAAATACAGTAACATTCTGAGATACTGGGGGTTAAGACTTTAATGTGTGAATTTTGGGAAGGCACAATTCAGCCCCTAGTACTGTGTACATGCATGCAATAAGTGTGTATGTGGATGTGTATGTATGTGTGTATGTACATATGTGTATGTGTGGTGGGTGTGCATGTCTATGAGCAAAGGTGCTCACACCTTTGACTTAGCAGTTCTGCCCCTAGAGAAATGTCTGTACATGTGCACAAAGAGACATAGACCAGGATACTGGTCATGGTATTGAAAGATTTTGTGGAACTTATTTTTCAAAAAAGATTTTATTTATTTATTTGACAGAGCACAAGTAGGCAGAAAGGCAGGCAGAGAGAGAGGGGGAAGCAGGATCCCTGCTGAGCCGAGAGCCTGTGGGGCTCAATTCCAGGACCCTGAGATCATGATCTGAGCTGAAAGTCTAGCCTCAACCCACTGAGCCACCCAGGCTCCCCAAGACTTTGTGAAACTTATAGTGGTAGTACATTGAGATGACTTTTGGTCATCTTGAACATTTAAAATTTTATTATATGTATGTATTTTTTATTGAGATGTAAATGACAGATAACATTTTGTAAGATAGGCAATGTGTTGATTTGATACATTTATATATTGCAATATGATTATCACCATAGTATTAGCTAACACCTTTACCACATTGCATAATTATAATTTCTTTTTCTGTGGTGAGAACATTTACAATCTAGCTTTTTGAATTTAAATTCACTTAGCCAACATATAATACATCATTAGCAACTTTCAAGTATATAATATAGTACTGTTGACTATAGTCACTATAGTCACTATGTTGTATATTAAATTTCCAGAATTTGTTTATCTCCTACTTGCATGTTTGTAAACATCTCCCCAACTCCCCACTCCCACTGGTAACCACCATTCCACTCTCTCTTGAGTTCAGCTTTTTAAGATTCTACATATAAGTGATATCATGTACTATTTGCCTTTCTTTGCTTGACTTATCTCACTTAACCTAATACCCTCAAGGTGTATCTATTTTGTCACAAATGGCAGGATTTCCTTTCTTATAGTTGAATAATATATATTTATATATATATATATGTATTTTTTTAAAATGCATTTTCCTTTTTAAAAGATTTTATTTATTTATTTGACAGGCAGAGATCACAAGTAGGCAGAGACACAGACACAGAGAGAGAGGCGGAAGCAGGCTCCCAGCCGAGCAGAGAACCCGATGTGGGGCTCGATCCCAGGACCCTGGAATCATGACCTGAGCCAAAGGCAGAGGCTTTAACCCACTGAGCCACCCAGGCGCCCCGGTTGAATAATATTTTAATGCTTATCTCCAATTTATGGCAAAAGATACTCACTTTCCACTTATCATAATAGGTAACTGTTTCCTGAATAACTGTACTGATATATAATTCACACACCATAAACTCACCCTTTGAAAGTATAGGATTCAGTGATCTTTGGTGTATTCAAATTCTAGAACTTGTTCATCAGCCCAAAATGAAATTGCATACCCATTAAGCTGTCAGTCCCATTTCTTCCTCCCCCAGCCCCTGGGAACCACTAATCTGTTTTCTCTTGCTATGATTTGCCTATTCTGGACATTTCATATAAATCAAATCATATAATAAGGGCTTTTCTCACTTGGCATAACATTTCAAATTTCATTTGTGCTGTAGCCCAAATCAGTCCTTTGTGCCTTTTAATGACAAATAGTATTGTGTGGATAGTTGTTGACTTTAAATAAAAAAATGAATCCTTTAAAAAATCAATGAAATAATGAAGGCAGGGATATGTACATATGGGATGAAGGTAGCATGCAAAAGACCAAAGTTTGGGAAACTGGAAAATAGAAACCCATTTGGATATATGCATAATTCATGTAAACTACAGGGGTGCATCTTCTGGGTGTGCAAACATTCTTTAATTTGTGGTTTGGAAGGGAGGGTTATTTTTTCAGTCTTCCCACCAGCTCTGGCTTCACCCTATTCTGTAGAATAATCAGTTGGAAAATGTTGGGTATAGTCAGGAAATGCTCAGTATCTGTTCCCTAGTTTCTTCCCTCACAGTAAATCTGTCTAAAGGAGTAGATGTGTTGCTTTTGTTAAGGAGTTTAACCCACCTGGGATGGTGTAGAGTGGCTGGATGATAATTCATCTTGACACAATAATGTTCTAACCCCGAGCTTCAGGATCAAAAATTTAAATTCTTCTCCAGTTAAGCACAATGTCAAAATTCAACATGACAGAACAAAAATGGAAACAAAACCAAAAAGCAAAAACCAACTAACCAAACAAAAACCCCAAAACCAAATTCAGAAAAGGAGATCAGATGACTAAACTTACTATGGTCATTATTTCACAATGCATGTAAGTCAAGAAATTATGCTGTAGGCTTAAATTTATGTAGTGCTGGATGTTAATAATATCTCAATAAAACTGGAAAAATGAAATGTTAAAATGTTGAAAAAATAAGCATTGCACAAATATCAAGCATTACACAAAATTTTTATGATTTGCCAATCTTTTATTATGCCTTGGAAATTGCATTGTATTCTAATAGCAACGTATTAAAACTGATAAAATAATTTACATAGATTAGAAACCATTGGTTTACTTCCCCTACTTTATATTCGGTGATGATTACATTCTTTAGCAATCAGGGTTAAGTCAGGGAAACTAAAACTACGCCATTTACAATTTTTGTTTGTTTTCAATAAACTCTTTGTTTTGGAATCCTTTAGATTTACTGAAAAGTTACAAAAATAATATAGAGAGTTTATGTTCTAATTTCTTTAATTTTAGGATCTTACGTAACCCAAGTGCATTTGTTAAACTAACATTGCCACAGCTACTGACTTTTATTCAGAGTTCACCATTTTACGCACACATGTCCTTTCTCTGTTCCAGGATCCAAAGCAGGATACCACATTGTTCTTATCATCTTGTTTGCTTAGTCTTCTTCAATCTATGACAATTTCTCTGTCTTGTCATGTCTTTCGTGACCTTGATGGTTTTAAAGAGCGTCATTGGTCAGATATTTTGTAAGATATCCCTTATTTTAGGTTGTCTGATGTTTTCTCATCGTTAGCATGGTATTATGGAATTGGGGTTGAAAACACCCTATTTGTTTATTTTTTAAAAATGAGACTTAGGACTTTATTTAGATTTGACGAGTTTTTCCAATAGTGTCCTCTTTCTGTTCCAAGCGCCGACATAGGGTACCACATGGTTTTTAATCGTCATGCCTCTCCACTCCACTTTAGTTTGTGATAGTTTTTCAGTCTTTCTTTGTTTTTCATGACCTTGACAGTTTTGAGGAAGACTGGTTGGGCAGCCTGTGGGTTGTCAACCAATTTGAATTTGTCTGATATTTTCCCCATGATTAGGTTGGGGTTATGAATTTTTGGAAAAAATGCCCCAGAGGTGAGGTGCTCCTTTTATCATATCGTTTCAGAAGGTACATGAAATCCACATGAACACCTCCTTCACTTGGTTAGTTTTATTCACTGCAAAGTACTTAAGTTTTTTTTTAAATTTTAATGCAATTAGCCAACATATAGTACATTGTTAGTTTCTGATGTAGTGATCAATGATTCATCAGTTGCATATAACACCCAGTGCTCATCTTTTTTTTTTTCAACAAGGGGATTTATTACAAAAAAAATAACATGTTTTATTTTTTTAACCTTTTTAAATATAAACATATAATGTAACCCCACCACCCTCTCCCAACACCCCTCCCCCCACCCCCCTCAGTTTGTTTTATGACATTAAGAGTCTCTTGGTTTGTCTCCCTCCCAATCCCATATTGTTTCATTTATTCTTTTCCTACCCCCTTAACCCCCACCCCTGTTGCATCTCCACTTCCTCATATCAGGGAGATCATATGAGAGTTGGCTTTCTCCAAAATCTATAACGAGCTTATCAAACTCAACACCCAAAGAATAAATAATCCAATCAAGAAATGGGCAGAGGACATGAACAGACATTTCTGCAAAGAAGACATCCAGATGGCCAACAGACACATGAAAAAGTGCTCCACATCAGTCAGCATCAGGGAAATACAAATCAAAACCACAATGGGATTCCACCTCACACCAGTAAGAATGGCTAAAATTAACAAGTCAGGAAATGACAGATGCTGGCGAGGATGTGGAGAAAGGGGAACCCTCCTACACTGTTGGTGGGAATGCAAGCTGGTGCAATCACTCTGGAAAACAGCATGGAGGTTCCTCAAAAAGTTGAAAATAGAGCTACCTTATGACTCATCATTTTTTAAAAAACAGCTTTATTGAGATATAATTCACATACCATACAACTGACCATTTAAAGTGTTACAATTCATTGCTTTTAAGTATGATACCCTTTTAATTTTTTTTAAAGATTTTATTTATTTATTTGACAGACAGAGATCACAAGTAGGCAGAGAGGCAGGCAGAGAGAGAGACAGAGGAGGAAGCAGGCTCGCTGCAGAGCAGAGAGCCCGACATGGGGCTTGATCCCAGGACCCTGGGATCATGACCTGAGCCAGAGGCAGAGGCTTAAACCCACTGAACCACCCAGGTGCCCCACCCTTTTAATTTTTTTTTTGGAAGATTTTATTTATTTATTTGTTAGAGAGAGGGAGAGTGAGCACAGGCAGACAGAGTGGCAGGCAGAGGCAGAGGGAGAAGCAGGCTCCCTGCCGAGCAAGGAGCCCGATGTGGGACTTGATCCCAGGACGCTGGGATCATGACCTGAGCCGAAGGCAGCTGCTTAACCAACTGAGCCACCCAGGCATCCCACACCCTTTTAATTTTTAAAAAATTGTTGTAAAATATATATAACACAAAATTTGTCATTTTAACTAGTTTTCAGTGTACAGTTCAGTGAGTTGAATTACATTCATGATGTACAACCAACATCACTATTTCCCCAAACAGAAACTATGTAATCATCAAATAATGGACCCACCTTCTCTTCTGCCTCCAGCCCCTGACAACCTCTAATCTACATTCCATCTCTTTTAAAATTTATTTTTATCTTCTTTTATTATTTATTTTTATTTTAAAATTTAAAATAAATTAATTAACATATAGTTTCAGAGGTAGACTTTAGTGATTCATCAGTTTCATAGAACATCCAATGTTCATTATTATTTTTATTTTTTTTTTAAAGTAGGCTTTACACCCAATGTGGAGCTCAACACAGGGCTTGAACTCACAACCCTGAGATCAAAACCTGAGCTGAGATCGAGAGTGGGATGCTTAACTGTCTGAGCCACCTTGGCATCTCTAATCTACATCCCATCTCTGTGAATTTACCTATTTAGGGTACTGCATGTAAGAGGAATTGTTATAATGTTGGTCCTTTTGTGTAATGGCTTATTTCACTTAGCATAATGTTTTCAAGGTTTATCCATGTATAGAAACACTCAAGGTATTTTAACAGAAAGAACTGAATAAGGGAATTAATTAAACAAGTAGTGCAGGACAGAAAGGCAATCTAATACTAGAGTTAAAACAGAGAGACATCCTGTGGGAATCAGTTGGTCAACATAGCTTGGGAAACAAAAGGAAGAACTGAACTTATCAGATCCCAGAAGCTTAGAGGAGGGAGAGATGGGTATCATGGGAGTATCATTGGATCTGGTACCAACAGATAGCTTTGATGAGGGCTTGGTAATCAGCTGTTGCTGGCACACATGAGGGGGCACGATGATGCTGGTTCTGCCTAATGGGCAAAAAAGTTAGAAACTGGAATGATCTGACATTGCTGGCCACCAAAACCAGAAGATTCAACTCATGCATTGCTCCTCCTCCTCCTTATCTTCCTCTTATATCTCATGCTGTCAGAACGTAACAGGAAACCAGATGGACATAAGGAGCTTGACTTGAGGCCATGGGTGGGGGCTGTGGGCAAGGAAGTATAGCAGGATGGTGATTGGTTTAGTTAATTGACCAAAATGAGGGTGACCTCATTTTCTATAATTGATCACCTGTAAGAACAACTTCATAAACAGCTGACATGTTTTATCTCCCAAATAACCTAGTCAATCAGAATGAAGGCAGACCAGTTTGTATTCCAAATTCAGGAGGATAGACATCCCATCACGTTTCTCATGTCTTATGCAGAACTGGAGGCCTTTGAAATGACTTAGGTCATTAGTTCCTGTGCTTCCCTTATTAGTGGATATGCTTTTTAAAAAATTATTAAGATTTTTTCCAGCTTTATTGAGATACAGTTAACATATAACATTGTAAGTTTAAGGTATACCACAACACAACAGTTTGATATATGTGTGTGTTGTGAGATGATTAAGAGAATAAACTTTTTATATGATTCAATATATTCATAGATATAGGAAGTGGATTTGTTTTTATCTCACGAGCTTCCTATTTGGCTTCTAGGAACCTCAAAGCATCTTTCATTATAATGTCACTTTTAAACTGGACCCTCCACTTTAGACCTTTGACCTTGTCTGGTTATCAGTTAGATTAGGTTAGATTATGCTGCAGTAACAAATGCTCCCTGCAACACATTGGCTTATTTCAATTTTTTATTTTATTATTTTTATTTTTAAAATTTAATTTAATATTTTCAGTGTTCCAAGATTCATTGTTTATGCACCACACCCAGTGCTCCATGCAATATGTGTCCTCCTTAAGACCCACCAGCAGGCTCACCCATTCCCCCATTCTCCTCATCTCTTGAACCCTCAGTTTGTTTCTCAAAGTCCACAGTCTCTCATGCTTTGTCTCCCCCTCTGGTTTCCCCCAATTCACTTCTTCTCTCCATCTCCCCATGTCTTCCATGTTATTCCTTATGCTCCACAAGTAAGTGAAACCATATGATAATTGACTTTCTCTGCTTGACTTATTTCACTCAACATAATCTCCTCCAGTCCCATCTATGTTGATACAAAAGTTGGGTATTCATCCTTTCTGGTTGTTGCATAATATTCTATTGTATATGTGGACCACATCTTCTTATCCATTCATCTGTTGAAGGGCATCTTGGTTCTTTCCACAGATTGGCGATTGTGGCCACTGCTGCTATGAACATTGGGGTACATATGGCCCTTCTTTTCACTACATCTGTATCTTTGGGGTGAATACCCAGTAGTGCAATTGTAGGGTCATAGGATAGCTCTATTTTTAATTTTTTTGAGGAATCTCCAAAGTTTTCCAAAGTGGCTGCACCAACTTGGATTCCCACCAACAGTGTAAGAGGGTTCCCCTTTCTCCACATCCTCCCCAATACTTGTTGTTTCCTGTTATTTTTGGGCTGTTAATTTTGGCCATAATTAACTGGTGTAAGGTGGTATCTCAATGTGTTTTTTTTTTTACTTTTTTTATTTTAAATTTAAGCTTTTTTATTTAAACATATAATGTAACCCCACCACCCTCTCCCAACCCCTCTCCGCCCCCCTCAGTTTGTTTTATGACATTAAGAGTCTCTTTTGGTTTGTCTCCCTCCCGATCCCATCTTGTTTCATTTTTTCTTTTCCTACCACCTTAACCCCCACCCCCATTGCATCTCCACTTCCTCATATCAGGGAGATCATTTGATAGTTGTCTTTCTCCAGTTGACTTATTTCGCTAAGCATAATATGCTCTAGTTCCATCCATGTCGTCGCAAATGGTAAGATTTCATTTCTTCTGATGGCTGCATAGTATTCCATTTTTAAAAATATTTTATTTATTTATTGGACAGAAAGAGATCACAAGTAGGCAGAGAGGCAGGCAGAGAGAGAGGAGGAAGCAGGCTCCCTGCTGAACAGGGAATGAGGGGCTCGGTCCCAGGACCCTGGGATCATGACCTGAACCAGAGGCAGAGGCTTTAATCCACAGAGCCACCCAGGCATCCTCAATGTGGTTTTGATTTGAATTCCCCTGATGGCTAATGATGATGAACATTTTTTTCATGTGTCTGTTAGCCATTTGCATGTCTTCTTTTGAGAAGTATCTGTTCATATCTTCTGCCCATTTTTTGACATGATTATCTGTTTTTTTGGTGTTGAGTTTGAGGAGTTCTTTAGAGATCTTGGCTATCAGCCCTTTGTCTATCATGTCATTTGCGAATATCTTCTCCCATTCCGTGGGTTGCCTCTTTGTTTTGTTGACTGTTTCCTTTGCTGCGAAGAAGTTTTTATCTTGATGAAGTCCCAAAAGTTCATTTTTGCTTTTGTTTCCTTTGCCTTTGGAGATGTGTCTTGAAAGAAGTTGCTGTGGCTGATGTCAAAGAGGTTACTGCCTATGTTCTTCTGTAGGATTTTGATAGATTCCTGTCTCAAGTTGAGATCTTTCATCTATCTTGAGTTTATCTTTGTGTATAATGTAAGAGAATGTCAAGCTTCATTCTTCTATACATAGCTGTCCAATTTTCCCAGCACCATTTATTGAAGAGAGTGTCTTTTTTCCACTGTATATTTTTCCTGCTTTTTTAAAAAGAAGACTTTATTTATTTATTTGACAGAGACCACACGTAGGCAGAGAGGCAGGCAGAGAGAGGAGGAAGCAGGCTCCTCGCCGAGCAGAGATCCTGATGTGGGGCTTGATCCCAGGACCCTGGGATCATGACCTGAGCCAAAGGCAGAGGCTTTAACCCACTGAGCCACCCAGGCGCCCCTATTTTTTCCTGCTTTGTCGAAGATTATTTGACCATAGAGATGAGGGTCCATATCTGCACTCTCTACTCTGTTCCACTGGTCTATGTGTCTGTTTTTGTGCCAGTACCATGCTGTCTTGGTGATCACAACTTTGTAGTAAAGCTTGAACAGGAAACATGATCCCCCAGCTTTTTTTTTCTTTTTCAATATTTCCTTAGCGATTCAGGGTCTTTTCTGGTTCCATACAAATTTTAGGATTGTTAGTTCCAGCACTTTGAAAAATGCCTGTGCAATTTTTATTGGGACTGCATTGAGAGTATAGATTTCTCTGGGCAGTATGACATTTTAACAATGTTTATTCTTCTGAGAATTCTCCATGAGAATGGTATGTTTTTCCATCTTCACCAATTTCTTTCATGAGTGTTCTGTAGTTCCTCCAGTAGAGATCATTTACCTCTTTGGTTAGGTTTATTCCAAGGTATCTTATGGTTCTTGGGTGCTATAGTAAATGGAATTGATTCTCTAATTTCCCTTTCTATAGTTTCATTGTTAGTGTATAAGAAAGCAACTGATTTTTGTGCATTGATTTTGTATCCTGCCACATTACTGAATTGCTGTATGAGTTCTAGTAATTTGGGAGTGGAATCTTTTTGGTTTTTCATATATAAGTACAAAGTATACATATACATATACAAAGTATAGCACATTGGCTTATGACAACTGAAGTCTAGTCTTGGAGCCATTGAGTGCAGATTTTAGTGTGACTTGTGGTTTGAGGAAAAAGTCTACAAAGAACTATAAACATTGATCTTCTCTGGAGTGATGGATAAGACTTCCCTGAGGAAATAATACTTGAACTGTGATACGAAGGATAAGTGGTAGTTGGGGAAAATGATCTAGGCAGAGAGACCTGAGGTGGGGGAAGAGCTGATTTTGGGGAAAATGGAAGGCCAATGTGATTGGAGTAGAAAGAGAAAAGGGATAGAGATGAGAACATGGGACCTAGCAGTCAAACTAAGACTGTTTTCCTTTTTTAAAGGGCAGTGGGAAACAACTGAAAGATTTTAAGAGGTTGCATGGCAGGTCAGATTTTCATTTCTGGGGGGCATGGAGCCCAATGTGGGGCTTGAACTCACAACCCTGAGACCAAGACTTGAGCTCAGATCAAGAGTCAGATGCTTCACTAACTGAGCCATCCAGGCATTCCAGGGCAGGTTTTCATTTAAAAAAAATGACCATCCCTGCTATTCTTGGAGAATGGCTTAGAAAACAGGTGGTAGACAGATGTGTGTTTTCCGGGAGGCTATCAAAGCATAAGTTGCTGGTACTTCACTTTCATGGGCTCCTCCAAGGCCTTGGGAGAGACCTGACAATGCACTTGTATGGCTCTACTAATTCTGTGTTGGTAATTTTGCATTTTTCTTAAGGAGAAACTCCTCCCGCAGCAATTGTACAGGTCCCACAAAACCTGGATGTGTCCTGATACTCAGTAACAAACTTCCAGGATACCCTTTCAAATCCTTACTAAATACTTGGGGGAAATACTTAGTGAGGGGTCTTAAGGAATTAAGTCATTGTTTTCAGTGCTGTCACTTGTATCAAGTATAGTTCTGATGATGAGCAGTTCTGGCTGATTTCAACAAAATGGGAATTTGTTGCAAGGACATTAGGGCAGGGGCTGGCACACTTCTGAAAAAGTCCAGTTAGTAAATTTTGCCAGCTTTGCAGGTCATATGTTGTCTATTGTAACTACTTAAGCTTGCCATTGTTGGGTAAAAGGAGCCATTGACAATGTGTAACAGAATGAGCATCACTGTGTGCCAATAAAGCTTTATTTATAAAGATGGGTTGCTGAATGGATTTGGCAAGGGAGGCATAGTTTGCTGATCCCTGTTTTTATTTGGAGACTCTAGAATCATTGGGTCTTTGGACCACAGGTTTTCACATGGGTGGGTGTATAGCACTCAGTATATGCATCATACCAGATCTACTTGGCCCTGTGTACTCAACCCTGCCTCAGCCAGTTGTTCTGCCATTCCCATGGATAAAGCCTTCACTGCTGTCCTATCACTGCAGAATGTTATTACTGCTATTACTGCTACTACTGTAGAATGAGGAGCTTGGGTTTGCTACTTAAGAACTTGGTGACTTGGGGTGCCTGGGTGGTTCAGTGGGTTGGACCTCTGCCTTCAGCTCAGGTCATAATTCCAGGATCCTGGGACTGAAGCCCACAATGGGCTCTCTGCTCAGTGGGGAGCCTGCTTCCCCCCCGCCCCGCCCTGCCTAGTTGTGATCTCTGTCTGTCAAATAAACAAATAAAATCTTAAAAAAAAAAGAATTTGGCGACTTTAGACAAGTCCCTCCCCAATGACGTGCTTATGTTTTCTGGAGTGCTAAGAGAAGAAATACTTTGAGGCAGCACCCAAGTTCAGTGGGAAAGGTGTGATTGGTTAGTCATGTCTGCCATGGGTACCCAGAGGAGAGAGACGTGACACATTAGCTTAATATTTGTGAACCTGTAACTAGGTGATCTCCAAGGTCCCTTATGGTTCTAAAAAGCTATAGTTTTGTGTCTGGAAACTTCTTCAGGACATTCTGGAGATGACACAATCATGAAAAACATAACCATTTGGAATGGAAGTGTGGCCTCTAACTATAAATTTCATACACACCTGCGTTTTTGAGAAAGATGAGATGAGGCTCCTGATTCTCTATTCATGATAGACATGTCTGGGAGGCAGTGGGCCATCGGGAAAAAGGAACTAAATCTATAATGTCTTTCATATTAGCCTCATGTTTTAAGCATAGTGCAGGTTCCAACACATACTTTTAAAGTTTGACATCTGTTTATTGAACATTCATTATGTTGATCCAAGATTTGTTCCTGCTGTCAGTCTCGTAATCGTCAGTGTCTCATCCTGGGTGAGAGTGGAGAATCAACTAGAAAGAATACATTTGAGTTAGAAGTAGTGAGAGAAGGGGCACCCTAGCTCAGGGAAATGGTGGTAAGCAAAGCCTCGGAGGCAGGAATGAGTCAGAGGACATTAGTGTTATTGGAGAAGTGAATTCATGTTGGAGGAGGCAGGAGATGAGCTCAGCTGATTGCTAGTACGGAGGGGAAATTGTAAGGATGTGCGAAATCAGGGTGTGGAGTTTGGTCTTGATATCTAAGTAACGGGGCACTGCTGTGTGTTCTTGAGTGTTCTAGGGAAGTCAGGAATTGTAGGTGGAGGGCAGAGGAGAGGCAAAGTGTGCAGGCAGAGAGGCAAGGAAGGAAGACGATGCAAAGGTGCAGACATAGAGGATGGAACTTGAGCCTGAAGAATGACATGTAAGGGAAGGGAAGACAGATGTGAGAATTGTTTCAAAGTCAGGCTGTGCTTGTTGTTGAAACTTGTGCTTGTTGGCATTTCAAAGGAGACAAGAAGAGGAGAGTCACAGATAACTGCAGAATTTGGAACCTGTGGTCTGAGGGTGGGGTGCCAGGTAAAACTTGGAAGAGGAAGTGAAAAGACTCATCTTTAACCATGAATTTTCAATGAGGGCAGATATGCCTGCACATTATTCCAGTGGGGAAGGTCAAGGCTAGAGATGGGGAGACATGAGTTGTAGACTTGGAAGGTAATGCGTCTAGTTCAAATTCCAGGCCAGTGCCAGAATCTCATGGGAGTAGTCTTGACTGCTGGGTATCGAGGACTTGTGGGTCTTCCAAGTAGTCTCCTTTATTAAGTAGAACCTTTATTAAGAAATTCCTCTAACTAGAAAAGTTTTCTGATGTTTCAAGACTTAGCAGGCCATGGCAAGAGTGCTGGGCTGCAAACCAGACCTTGACCTCCTACTGACTTACTGTGTGTCATTTAAAAAAATTTATTTATTAGAGAGAGAGAGAGAGAGGCAGGAGGAGAGAATCCTCAGGAGAGAATCCTCAAGCAGACTCCGCATTGAGTGCAGAGGCAGACAAAGAGCTTGATCTCATGACCCATGAGATGATAACCTGAGGCAAAGCCAAGAGCCAAATGCTTAACCAACTGAGCCGCCCAGGTGCCCTGCTGTATGACATTTGACAAGCCTTTTAAGCTGTCTGGGTCTCTACCACAGTGTCTGAAAAATAACATGACACTAAGGATTTGCCATAGCTCCAACATGCCCTGATTCAGAGTGGTTAAAAGTTGAAGACTTGAGAAGAAATAAATGGATGGATTTTCTTGGAAAGAAGGCAGAGCCCAGGGCCTTGGGGAGAGTTAGTTAGTAGCATGAGGCTCAGAAAAAAATGAAACAGCTGCATTAGCCAGAGAGAGCCCATGAGCTGAAAGGAGAATGATGTCAAGGTACCAGCTTGCCAAGGAAGAGGACTGTTGGAAAGAGAGAATGATTTTTGCCTTACTGATTTTCCAGGGGCTGGGAGGGAATCTCTGGGAGATGGCAATGGATATGGTTCTCAGGAGGAGGTGTTATAACTCTAAGTGAGGTTCAGGATCCAGTGGAAGTTTGATTGGGGTGGGAAGTGGTGAGTGGGCATTGATTTATCAGTGGAAAATCTTGAGGTTTAAAATTGTATTTACATTTGCATAGGTATAATTAATGGGAGAAAGAAAAGTGTTTCAGTTGAAGATAGGAACAGAAACTCAGTTAAGTGAATATACTCTAAGGTTGTATTAATAGAGGTAAAAATTCCACCCTGAGGGAAGTGAATGTTAATGTTACTGCTGTGCCTTGTGCTGTTTCGGCTCACTTGCTTTAAGAAGGACAGGGACAGTTAGAAGGAGGATTGTGATGAAAGAAAGCCTGGATGCCATTTGGCCTTGTGAAGAGAAGATTTTAGGGGAGTGGTGGGAGCTGCCTCTAAACATCCATGGAGCAGAGAGCGCTCTTGAAAGACAGCCCATCCCTGCCCTTTCTACTTTTATTGCAGATAGAGCCGTTTCCGAAGGGTGCTTTGGATTTCGGGATTCACTTTCCTTGGTTTTCCTTCCTGAACCAGCTCTGCCTCTGCCATCCGTCGGGTCACCTGCAGCAAGAGATGTGGTCAGATTGGGGCTGGGTCCCTAGGGGAGCTGGTGTGGTGGGCTTATAAGGAGAAAGTTGGGGAATAAAGGAGGTGGGTCTCCATGTCCTAAAATGGGAGACTTTATTGCCTCATCCTATGCCATAATCTTTATCAAATCATTGGTTGGACATTCTTGTTATGTTTTTTCTAATCCACCGTAAAAGCATATAATCATTAGAAGGAAAAAAAGTTTGCTCAACCCATGATTAAACTTATGGGTTTTGCTTATAGAAATTTATCTGTATTACATCTGAATTATCTTAAATACTCTGATGTTTGGAATTTCCTGCTTTGGAAACTCATTGCTAGGAGGTGGGCATCTTAGTTTCTATGTTGGGACCTAGGTTGGATTTGGGGCTGGGGGTAGGAGAGGGGGAAAACACAGACAGGTTTGGAAGAGGCTCAGCCTACCTGCTTGGTCTGGGTAAGGGTTCCAGGTACCTTGTCCCAACTCACCTCTGTCAGAAGCTCCAAGATGGGTCCCTTCCTCTCTGTGAACACATCAACCAGGGTCTGGATGAAGCAGGAGCCCTCTTTGTCGTGTCTGTATGAGATGTACCCTAAGGAAATCAGAGAAGAGGGCTCAGGAGAGCTCCAATGAGAGTGAGAAGATTGGTGTGTGTGGTGCAAGAGGCTGTGGAAGAGTGTGTGTCCTGGAGAAGCCCAGAGATCAAGGGTTAGGAGTGGTGTGCAAGGAGGAGGAGCAAGAGGTCACCCTCTGTCAGCTGGGAGCTCATACCCTCCACGGTTGAGTAGACATGGAGGATGTCTGTGTATGTCGGGATGGTCTCGGGACTGTCCTTTGTGATCATTACAATATCACCTCCACTTACTGTTTCACCAGGGTCTCTTTGTTCTGAAATGTCAAGAAGAGGAAAAGGCAAAGTCAGAGAAAAAGACAGGGATACGAGGTCACCATGAGACAGACTGGCACATCAAGGCTTAGCTGGGGCTCTGGATCTAGGGTTAGGCTGGATTAGGAATACAAATGCCATGTTCTTGGCTTTGTCCCCACCTCCTCGACAGGCCTGCACGATGTACACCTTAGGCTTGGCTCGCAGGGCCCGGCAGTTCTTGTTGTTCAGAACCTCGAAAAGGTTTTCCAGTTCCACCATTTGTCCGTCCTCCCCCTTGAGTTGGCCTTCTAACCCATGTGCCATGAGCACCACAAAAGCACAGCTGATGGGGTCATCTCGAGCATCCATGGCCTGCTGAAAATTGTCCAGCTCTTCTTGGAATTGCTGGAGTGAGAGGAATGACCAGACTCAGGGGTGGCCTCAGAACTCACCAACTGGTCCAGCCCTCTCCCTCATTGGCCTGGGACTGGCAGCACAATACCTGGGCGGTGGGGTCTCTCTTCATGGTGCTCTCAAATCCCAGCTGCTGGAACATACGTTCCAGAGCATCCAGGTCTGCCTCTGAACCTTCCCGGGCTTTGGTGACGCACAGTGTCAGGGCTAAGCGGGCGCCTGACATGTCGTATACCTCCTGGGCCAAGAGTTGACAGAAATCATCAGAGGGATGAGGAAGTCAAGGAGAAGCAGAGGATGTGGTCCAAAGAGGTGTGGGGTTTGGGTGGCTAAGTAAAATACAGGATGCCCAGTTACATTCAAATTTCAAATAAAAAATAAGTGTTTTTTTGGTATGAGTATATCCCAAATATAGCACAGGATATATTTACACTATAAGATTACTTGTTATCAATGTGAAATGCAAATTTGAGTGGGTATCCTTTATTTTTACTTGCCAAATCTGGTCACTTAACCTGGGATCTGTCTCTGTTTTAGCTCTGTGTGAACTTGGGCAAGTCACTGCTCCCATCTGAGTCTCAGTTTTCAAACATAGACAATGAGTGTATTCATGGGGGATTGTGAAAGTCCCTTCCAGCTATCACACTGGTGGCTTTGGCTCTCTCTCTGTCCTTCCCAAGAGTATTCTGAGCATCACTCCCTCTTATAAAGAGGTCTCAGAATTTCTGAAGCTAACACTGAGATCTCACCTTGTTCTGTATGAGGAAGAAGAATATTGGGATCAAAATTTCTTTTCTTATCTTCATTATCAACCATAGGGGTAAGAATTTGATTGTGGAGATAGATACACCAGGGCCCCCTGCCCCAACTTGGTTTCCATCTCTGTTTTTTTCTCTAGCGGAATGATCACAGAGCACCTTCTAGCTCTGAACCTACGTCATGATTTTCAACCTCTCCATTATCTCTGATACATTAAGCTCCTCACCTCCTCTCTGTCCATGTGCTCCCACCCCTCTCCCCCAAACTGGACCCAGCCCACCTCCTCCAAAGGCCGAGGATTGCTCATGTTTCCTCTGATTCTCAGTCCGGTTCTCAGCACTCTTGTCTGATCCTGGGGGGTCAAGAGAAGATAGTTTGAAGGTCTCCAAGGAAAGGCAGAGGGGCTCAGGGAACAGACCAGTTTGTCTATACAGATTTTTTGACTAAATAGAAACCCAGTAGTGGGAAGTTGGTTCATGGACAGACCTGGGTAAGAGATGACAGTTCATGAAGCATGGCTTCTGTAGTGTGACACTCCAGTGGTGTCTTCCATCCTTGGATGCTTCCAGAACTCTTGCTAGGCCCACCCTAAAAATACCATCCCCCTGGATTTTTTCCTATCCCTTCCTCAGGACACTTACCAGCTTGTGATAGACTGGAATTCCACCCCCCTCAAAGGACCTGGACTGATGAAGTGGAAAACAGGCCCCTGTACTCCCCTATGCTGCTCAGGAGCTGACTGGCTGGAGAGACATCAACAGGGAGATGCTCTGGGATTGGGCTTAAAAAGACAATGTCATCAAAGTGGGGAACACTTTTTTGGAACTGTCCCAGTGTGTCTCTAATCCAAATAGATCAATCCACCTCCCTCCCTCTGCCTTGAGCCTGAACATCTGTCTGAGTTCTTCATTCTCACTCTTCATTCTCATTTCTGAGTTCATTTTACTCTCTGGCTGAACAGAATGACTTTTGTCATATTATTGGTGTTCTCTCATCTCCTTGCCTTTTCTTATACTTTTCCTTCAGTTTGGAATGTGTCTCTACTAGACAAGAACCTTCTCTGTGAATTTGGATGGCATCAGGTCTGCTATGCCCTCCCCCTGCCATCTACTCATCCATTCTTCTATCTATCCATCCATCCATCCATGCACCCACCCATATATCTATTTGTCTATCTATCCAGCAAATATTTTCTGGGTGCCTATTATTTGCCAGCCACTGGGAATAGACTGTGTAAGACAGACATGCTTCCTCACCTTATGTAGCTCTAGTCTATGACAGAAATTAATATTAAATCTCTCTTGTTCTCAGGGTGTCTAGGTGGACACCCTGAATGTGTGACTCTCAGTGGAGTGTGTGACTCTCGATCTTGGGGTTGTAAATTCAAGCCCCATGTAGATGTAGAGATTACTTAAAAATAAAATCTTTTTTAAAATAGATTTTTATTTATTTATCCAACAGACAGAGATCACAAGTAGGCAGAGAGGCAGGCAGAGAGAGAGAGGTGGAAGCAGGCTCCCCACTAAGCAGAGAGCCCGATGCGGGGCTCGATTCCAGGACCCTGAGATCATGACCCGAGCCGAAGGCAGAGGCCTCAGCCCACTGAGCCACCCAGGTGCCCCTAAAATCTTTTAAAAAACACTTTTGTTCTCTCTTACACACACACACACACACACACACACACACTGGAGCCAGTGTAGTAAGGAAAGAGGACTCAAATACTGTGAGAAAGAAAGTGAACGGGGCATGGTTTTTGGAGCCAAATAAATCAGAATCAAGTCTTGCCCCTGCCTCTTCCTAGCTGTGTAAAGTTGTGTATCTTATTCTCCTCTCCAACTCAGTTTTCCCATCTGATAAGGACCTTAAAGGAACACTAGATGCCTTGCAGCAATGGCACAACAAGGGAGGTTTTACGATCCCTGTTAACCCACTGGCAGTTGCCTCTCCATTCTCCAGACTGTCAGAGCCTTGCATGTTTATACTTGTGTGACAGTAGTGCTTTTGGTTCTTATTCTAGTGGCTGAACTGGAAGCTCAGTTTTTAGGACTGAAAGCCTAATTTCTTTATCTCTGTTTCCATCAGGGTCACCAGGGTGGGAATGGGCACCGAGGTGATAGCTGAGGAAATTTGTCGAGTAAGTAAATAATAAACAAATGAACAAATAAAGGATGGGTGGATGGATGAATGGATGGATAGAACTGTCTTTAGTTCTGCCAAAACTGGCCAGAGCATCCATTAATGCAGGGAGAGGGAGAGAATAAGAGAGAGGGAGGAGAGAAGAGAAGAGGAGAAGAGGAGAGAGAGAGAGAGAGAGAGAGAGAGAGGAATAGTAGCTGCCAAATCACTTACTGACTCTAGAGATGGCTTCTCCTTAAAGCCAGTCCAAGTCTTGCCACTCTGCTAGCTGCCAACAGGGCTAGGCACCGAGGAGGGGTCAAGTCCACCTGCTGACCTTGGAGATGGGGCTGACAGCGTTTCTTCTGAGAGACCTGTGTATAAATTGAGCAGCACAACCATCTGTCTCTTTATTGCAAGCAAGTTTTCTGTCACTCAAGAAACCTCATGGTGGGAGGGACACACCCTTGGCACAGACTTTGTGAGGAGATGGAACCAAACGCCCATGAAATGAGTCATGGCAAAGATTAACCAACACTCCCCTGGCTAAGGAGACTGAGGCGGAGCATTCAAATCAGCTGGGGCTTTTATGCCAGCCCACCCACAAAACAACACTTGGGTCCAGCTCATCTGGCTATCATCAATCCATCATTTCCATCATTATGCTCTCTTCCATCCCTTCTACATTCAACTGGGAAGATAATACCAACTTCACTTGTTTATTACTTCATCAAGTGTTCAACAGTCCCAAGAGCTCAGCATTATAGCTCCCACTTTGCAGATGAGGGAATGGAGACTCATAGAAGTGAAATGACTGCCCTAGGTCACCCAACTAATGACTGGCGCAATTGGTATTCAGCAACAGTGGGTTTGGTCCATCTGCATGATCAGACTCAACTGCTATCTTCTCTTCCTCATGACCTTCCTCCTAGATTCTCTTTCAGCCTTAATTTCAGTTCACTTTATTTTATGTTTGCTAGCAGATTTAAAGAGATACAATTCACATAACTATAGAATTTACTCATTGAAAGTGTATAATCCAATGGTTTTTACTATATTCAATGCTGTGCAATCATCACCACTGCCTGTTTTAGAAAATTTTCATCACCTCAAAAAGAGCCCTGTACCCCTTTAGTTATTGCCCCCAATTTTTCCCCGCAGCCCCCAGCAACCACTGATTTGTTCTCTGTCTTTGTGGATCTTCTTGTTCTGGACATTCCACATGAATGGGATATGTGGTTTTTTTTTTTTGTATTTTGTTTATTTCACTTAGCATTTCTTTAAATTTTATACATGTTATAACATGTGTTAGTACATCACTTCTTTTTTATGGCTGAATAACATTCCATTCTATGAATGTACCTCATTTTGTTTATCTGTTCATCAATTAATGGGTATTTGGGTTGTTTTTACCTTTTGGCTAGTATTAGTGCTTTTGCTATAAGCATTAGTATGTATATAAGTCTTAGTGTGGCTGTATGTTTTTATTTCTCTTGGGTTTATATCTAGGAGTGGAATATTCAAACAATACTGAAATGTATTCAGCAAAACCAGAACATTCAATTAAATGCTGCGACCATCATGGAAAACAATATGGTTGTTCCTCAAAAAAGTAAATGCAGAATTACCGTTTGATACAGCAATTCCAGTTCTGTGTATATACACAAAATAAATGGAAACAGGATTTCAAACAGATATTTGTACACCAGTGTTCAAAAGCAACATTTTTTGCAATAGCTAAAAAAAGGAAACAACTCAAATGTTCACCAGTGGATGAATGGATAGACAAAATGTGGTGCATCCATGCAATGGGGTCTTGCTTAGCCTTAAAAAGGAAGGACATTCTGACACAGACAACAACATGGATGAAACTTGAGGACATTATTCTAAGTGAAATAAGCCAGACCAAAAAAAAAAAGAAGGACAAATACTGTCTGATTCCATTTATTTTTAAAAGAGATTTTATTTATTTATTAGACAGAGAGAGGGAGACAGAGAGAGAGAGAGAGAGCGCATAAGAAGGGGAGTGGCAGGCAGAGGGAGAGGGAGAAGCAGGCTCCTTGATGAGCAGGGAGCCTGGTTCAGGGCTCTATCCCAGGACACTGGGATCATGACCTGAGGCGAAGGCAGATGCTTAACCAACTGAGCCACCCAGGTGCCCCTATGTGGTTCCACTTACATGAAATCCTTAGAGCACTGGAGAGAGTAGAATGGTGGGCACCAGGGGCCAGGGGACTGGGAGTAGGGAGTTAGTGTTAACGGGGACAGAGTTTCAGTTTTGCCAGATGAAAAAATTCTGGAGATGGATGGTGGTGACAACTGCACAACTAAAACGTACTTAATGCCACTAAACTGTACACTTAAAAATGGTTAAAATGGTAAATTTTATGTTATGTATATCTTACCACAATAACAATAACAAAAAAACCCTGAAACATTCTCATGCTCCTGATTGTTCCTTTTGTTTCAAGATAACACAGGCACCAGATTGGGTAGTTTTTCTCCAAATCCCCATGTCTGCCTTGATTTATATACTTACAGCTGTTTGTTATATACATGTTGGCTCATTTCACAAATTGTTCTGTTACTTGCTTTGTTCACTTAATTATATGTCTGGGTCATCTTTCTATGTCACTCCACTAATTTTTGGTTTTCTTTTAAACATTTTTTTCATTAAGGGGCACCTGGGGGGCTCAGTGAGTTAAGCATCTGCCTTGGCTTGGGTCATGATCTCAGGGTCCCGGAATGGAGTGCCATGTCAGGCTCCCTGCTCAGTGGGGAATCTGCCTCTCCCTCTCCTTCTGTCTCTTCCCCTGCTTATGTGCTTTCTCTCTCTGTCAAATAAATAGATGAAATTTTTTTAATTATTAACATATAATGTATTATTTGTTTCAGGGTACAGGTCTGTGATTCATCAGTCTTACACAATGCCCAGTGCTTACCACAACACATACCTTCCCCAATGTCCATCAAATAATTATAATCTTCGAAAATTTTTTTCATTGAAGAATAACCTATATGCAGAAAAGAGCACAAATCAAAAATGTGCATGCAACTCGATGAATTTTCACATATTGAACACACGAGGACCTTGCAACAAGGACCCAATCGAGGAAAAGAACGCGAACAGCTCCCCACTCTGGATTTCCTGTCCTGCTTCCTCTCTTGTCACTACCCTGCCCATGCCTTCCCCAAACACTATCTTGATATAAAACACTATAGATTAACTTCTTCTGCTCTTGATACTTTATATAAATGGAATCACATAATATGTTCTCTTTTGCATCTGGCTTCTCAGTGACAAAGAGAAAATCCTGAAAGAAGCTCTGGACGAGAGGTCTGTAACATACAATGGTAGAAATATTAGATTGGCAGCAAACATATCCACAGAGACCTGGCAGGCCAGAAAGGACTGGCATGATATATTTAGAGCAGTAAATGAGAAAAATATGCAGCCAAGAATATTATATCCAGCTAGGCTGTCATTGAAAATAGAAGGAGAGATACAAATCTTCTAGGACAAACAAAACCTAAAGAATTTGCAAACACCAAACCAGCCCTACAGGGAATATTGAAAGGGGTCCTCTAAGTAGAGAGAGCCTAAAAGTAACAGATCAAAAAGGAACAAAGAGGGGCGCCTGGGTGGCTCAGTGGGTTAAAGCCCCTGCCTTCGGCTCAGGTCATGATCCCAGGGTCCTGGGATCGAGCCCCGCATCAGGCTCTCTGCTTGGCAAGGAGCCTGTTTCCCCCTCTCTTTCTGACTGCCTCTCTGCCTGCTTGTGATCTCTGTCTGTCAAATAAATAAAATAAAATCTTTAAAAAAAAAAGGAACGAAGACAATATACAATAACAGTCACTTTACAGGCAATACAATGGCACTAAATTCATATCCTTCAATAGTTACCCTGAATGTAAATGGGCTAAGTGCCCCAATCAAAAGACATAGGGCATCAGAATGGATTAAAAAACAAGACCTATCAATGTGCTCTCTGCAATAAACTCATTTTAGACCCAAAGACACCTCCAGATTTAAAGTGAGGGGGTGGAAACCAATTTACCATGCTAACAGACATCAAAGAAAGCTCGGATGGCAATTCTTATATCAGATAAATTAGATTTTAAGCCAAAGACCATAATAAGAGATGAGGAAAGACATTATATCGTACTTAAAGGGCCTATCCAACAAGAAGATCTAACAATTTTAAATATCTATGCCCCTAACACGGGAGCAGCCAATTATATAAACCAATTAATAACAAAATCAAAGAAACACATTGACAATAATACAATAATAGTAAGGGACTTTAACATACCCCCACTGAAATGGACAGATCATCTAAGCAAAAGATCAACAAGGAAACAAAGGCTTTAAATTCATCTGGCTTTATTCACTCCAACATTATGTTTGTGAAATTCAGTCTTTTTTGCATGTGGCTGGAGATCCTCAATCTTATTGCTTTATAACAGTATTTTTCTTTCTTCATTATTGTCTCCTCAAAAGAAGCCATTTTAGACATTTTTCCTAACTGTCCCTGCACGAACTCGAATACCACAGATATACTGTGTATCTATGTGTCTATCGCATATATACCTATTTCTATCTATATCTCTAAATTGTATTTATATCTGTATATTTTTCATTTCCCCCAAGTCAATTTTGCTCCTATGGGAGTAAAATATTGCTCTCACTGAGGATGCATATTTTATAGCATTCTCTTTATTTATCCAATTTGTTATTAACGGACATTTGGGTATTTGTTTTTTTTTTCTTTAAGATTATGAGCCGTGTTGCTATGCACATCTAGTATATGCCTTTTAATAAACATATGTACACATTTCTATTGGGTATACACTTATAAGTGAAAGTGCTGGATAATAGAGAATAAATATGTATAACTTCAGTAGTCATTGCCAGATCATTTCCCAAAGGGTTGTACCACTTTTCTTTCTTTCTTTTTTAAAGATTTATTTATTTATTTATTTATTTGACAGAGAAAGAGATCACAAGTAGGCAGAGAGGCAGACAGAGAGGGAGAGAAGGAAGCAGGTTCCCCGCTGAGCAGAGAGCCCCATGCGGGACTCGATCTCAGGACCCTGAGATCACGACCTGAGCCGAAGGCAGAGGCTTAACCCACTGAGCCACCCAGGCGCCCCGGGTTGTACCACTTTTCACCCTCCCATTAGCAGTCCCCAAGGGTTCCAAATCCCAGCCAACACTTGGTATTTTCTTTTTTCTTCTTTTTTTCATTTTAGCCACTCCAGTGCATATGTTACATCATTGGTTTTATAAATTGCACAATATCCCATAGAATAGATGGGCAGTAATTTTTAAAGTAATTTCCCTGATGATCGGGCATTCTAGTGTTTCTAATTCTTTTTTTTCTTTTTCGCCAAGGCAAATAACCTTGGTATTTGACATGAACAACCTCTCCAGGCATAAGATTGAGCTTTTTTCGGGAGGAGAAGTTCCTACAGGTGGGATTACTGGTTTAAGGGGCATAAGGCATCAAAAAGCTTGCTAAATTTTGGCTGCTAGTTTTCCTTCTCAAAAGGCTTTAACAATTTGCTTTCCATCTCAAATAATATATGAGAGTGTGCCCATATCCCTGCATCATCAACAATATAAGATATCCCTATAAGCTTCAGTTTCCTCTTACAAGAAATGAAGACCTACTTTCTAGGACACTGAGAGATTCAGAGATAGCCTGTATGTAAAACACTCAGCAATGTTCCTTCTTGGCATATAGGAGGATGCTATGTTTTCTTCTTTTCTATCCTCCCCTTTTCCTCTTCCTGGTTCTCCTCCTTCTTCACTTAATTTATTCAACAAATATTTATTGCGTTTTGTATCTGATCCCAGGCCAATTTTGGTAAATAAAACTCAGTAGTCTTTATCTTTGTGAAGATTACAATCTTATCTTTATTGTCACAATAGCATCCACAGATCTTGCAAAATGCCTCATCCCTAGCCCTGTCATAAATATTAATTATAGAATATGTCCCAATCATGAGCTTTCTGTGCAAGGATAGGGCTTGGGGGCTTTGTAAATCATGTAGGGAAGCATCCCCTCCCATGTTTCTTCACAATGACCCAGGTAAGGTTTGGCCATTCCAAAAGGGAACGGGACAACACACCTGGGAATACATGGAATCATCTGTGGAGGTGACCTGGGAGACATGCCATTGCCTTGTTCTGTGATGGTGTAAAAAGCACATACTGTTCATTGGAAGAGAAATGAAAACCAGGGAATGACCTAATCAAACAGACCCAACATCCCATCCTCATCTCAGACCAAACATTTTAGTTGAGCTATACTTCTGCTACCTTTTGGCTTCTCGAAATCTCATTCTTCATAGAGTCTGGTGAGCTAAGAAGACTGGGGGATCTTAGGGGAAAGAATTGAGAATGTGGGTATTTGCAATGATGTGCTGGAAAATGTTTAATAACTGGGTTGTTCTAAACAAACAAGTAAGCAAGCAAGCAAAGAAACAACACAAAGCAAAAAAAAAAGTCCTGATTTTCAGTGCTTGTCAATTTCCATCATGTAAATATTCCCATGGTGGCTGATTTCAAGTTATCAACACAGCATCACTGAATATGGAGTTGGGAAGAGCTGGTTTCAGCCCAACACTGAGTGTCTTAGAGAGACTCCATAAGAGGGTCCAGTTCCCTGAATATCCATTGGCTGATGAATGGATAAAGAAGTTGTGGTATATATATATATACACACACATAATGGAATCTTGCCATTTGGAACAATGTGGATGGAGCTAGAGTGTTTTATGCTAAGCTAAATAAGTCAACCAGAGAAAGAAAAATACCCTATGATTTCACTCATATGTGATTTTAAGAAACAAAACAGATGAGCATAGGAGAAGGAGAAAAAAGGGAAAGAGGAAAGCAAGCCAAAAGAGCCTCTTAATGATAGAGAATAAACTGAGGCTTCCTGGAAGGAAGGTGGTGGGGGTTGGGTTAAATGGGTGATGGGCATTAGGGAGCGCACATGTAATGAACACTGAGTGTTATATGTAAGTGATGAATCACTAAATTCTACTCCTGAAACCAATATTTCTCTATATATTAACAGACCAGAATTTATTTATTTTTATTTTTATTTTTTGTGCAGTGTTCCAAGATTCATTGTTTATGTACAACACCCAGTACTCCATGCAATACGTGTCCTCAATACCACCATCAGGCTCACCCATCCTCCCACTCTCCTCCCCTCTAAAACCCTCAGTTTGTTTCTTGGCGTCCACAGCCTCTCATGGTTCATCTCTCCCTCCAATTTCCCCCAATTCACCTTTCCTTTCCTTCTCCTAATGTCCTCCGTGTTATTCCCTATACTCCACAAGTAAGTGAAACCATGTGATAATTGACTTTCTCTGCTTGAGTTATTTCACTCAGCATCCTTCAGTCCCATCCATGTTGATGCAAAAGTTGGGTATTCATCCTTTCTGATGATTGAGTAATATTCTGTTGTTTATATGGACCACATCTTCTTTATCCATTCATCTGCTGAAGGGCATCTCGCCTCTTTCTACAGTTTGGCAATTGTGGCCATTTGCTGCTATGAACTTTAGGGTACAGATGGCCCTTTTTTCACTACATCTGTGTCTTTGGGGTAAATACCCAGTAGTGCAATTGCTGGATTATAGGGTAGCTCTATTTTTAATTTGTTGAGGAATCTTCACACTGCTCTCCAAAGTGGCTGCACCAACTTGGATTCCCACCAACAGTGTAAGAGGGTTCCTCTTTCTCCTCATCCTCTCCAGCACTTGTTTCCTGCCTTGTTAATCTTTGCCATTCTAGTTGGTATAAAGTGGTATCTCAATGTGGCTTTGATTTGAATTTCCCTGAAGGCTAATGATGATGAACATTTTTTAATGTAAACTGACTAGGGTTTAAATAAAAATTTGAAGAAAGAAAAAACAAAGGAGGATCCAGCTCATATGGCCACGATTGAAAAACATATGTCCTGAGGCACCCCTTCTTCATAGAAGCAGGTGGATCCAGTCCTGGGCGGTGGGACCATGTCACTTAGAGTTAGGTAGGTGCATAAGAAGGAAGAGATGGATAGATGAATGCTCTGGAATGTCAGTTGTCTCCTGAAATGAGGAATGGCAGAGAGAGTTCCTCATCAATTCCTCGTCAGTACACAAATGACAAGACTTAAGAAGGTCCTGGCTTCTCTGATGAGATATACATATTTACACAGTATCAGTGTGCAAAAGAAGGATGTGTCACTATGGGCCTTAGAAACTCTGAGTTAATTAATCAACTAGTTAAATTAATTATATTAATCAGAGTTATCCAACAATTAGCTATCCAGAGGAAAACAACCTGGTGTAAAGACTCTGTGAAGGGATGCATGCCTAAAGGTTATAGGCTTGCAGGCTGGCTTCCCAGAGGAGCTGGCATTTCATCCAATACCTGAGGAATAAATAAGTGCTTTCTAAGGTGGACATATGGGAGAAGCAGCCCAGGCAGAGGGAACCTCGCATGGGAAATAGCGGAGGTAAAGGAGAGGACTTGGTGGCTTCAAGGTTCCATGCTTTCTCCCATGTCACTGGAGAATCAAGTGTAAAGCATGGTGGTGGTGAGACGTGAGTCCAGGTAGTAAGTCCAGGAAGGGATGGGGTAATGAATGGGTTTGAATACACTCTAGGGAGTCTGGATTTTGTTGGGTTGGGGGGAGACTGATCATCCTTGTTTGACCAGAACTTAAGGGTTTTCTGGGATGTGGGGATTTCAGTACTAAAAAAACCTGCAAAATGAGTTGGTCCCCTATCAGATAGGGAGCCATTGAGGAATTCCCAGCTGGGGAGTGATAACCACTTCTTTTGGTTGTTAAAAAATCAATTGATTGTCTTCAATTGATAAATTGGTAAATTGGTTGTCTTCAATTGGTAAAATGAAGTTTCTGTAGGAGGCCATCTCTGAATCCTTTCTGGATCAGGTCAGATCCCAATTTCCATGGCTCCATCCACTTCTCCTGGGCATATATATTGCTCTTATAATGATACCAATTTGATGTCTGCCCTCCCCAGGAGACAAGCTGGGTAATGATAGAGTGAGGCACCGATGTAGCTTTTACTCAGCGTCCAGCATGGCTCATGGAAATGTTCAATAAATGTCTGTGAATTGAGAGAGAGTGCCTAGCGTTGTCAGAATTGACCATCATGTTCCATAGTCCTACAGGCATAAACTGGGAATAATACCACTTCCCTCATCTAGACTGTAGTATGAAAACATCTAATATAAGACTTGGGGTGAGGGGCCCAAGAGTAGATGTTCAAGAAATCTTTGTGGAATGTGAATCAGAATGGTAAGGAGGAAAGGGTGAGTCACCCTGAACTGGTGTAACTGTTAGTTAATTAATCACTTAGTTAAATCAATGAATTTTATTTATATTTACTAATTTAATAGTGCTCCAATTTTATTATTTGATGATATTGTTTTATTTTATGATGGTGAGCTGTCAGCATGGAGCTCTCATGGGGGATTTCGAGAGCCTGTAGACAGAGTTTAGGGTGACGAATGGTGTGAGGGTGGTACATCAGGCTGTGGGAGCCCTGAGGAGACCCCTGACCTGGCTCAGCACAGGGGGTGAGGCTGAGCTGTATTCACAATGCATTCCCATTCAGGAATGGGAATGTCAGGCAAACCACAGCTTTTCTTAGTGGGAATCGCATCACTTGTTAATACCTACTTGGAGAACTGTTCCAAGGAAGAAATAAAACAACTTCTGGAAAGTGACCAGGTGTCACCTGGCCACTGGGCAGACACTGGGTTCAAACCCGTTTTTGGAGCACTGGATACACAGCCTTCAGGGGATACATACTAGGGCAAAAATTCTCCATGGCTGCATCCTGCAATTACTCGGGAAGCTCTTACAATATAGATGCCTCGGTCCTCTTCCAGAAGCTTCTGATTTAAGTGATCAAGGTGGGGTCTTGATATTGGGCTTTTTTTTTTGAGAGAGAGAGAGAGCATGTATGCACACACATGTGCACATGCCCCCAGGGGATGGGGGGCACAGAGGGAGAAGGAGAGAGAGAATCTTAAGCCAGGCATGGAGCCAGACATGGGGTTCAATCTCCCCACCCTGAGATCATAACCTAAGTCAAAATCAAGAGTCAGACACTTAACTTACTGAGCCACGCAGGCACCCCTTGACATCAATATTTTGAAAAGGAACCCAGGTGAATCGAAAGTGTTACAAGGTTGAAAAACCATTGGTTTTGTGGGAAGGGACAGATAATAACTGAACAAATTAATAAACAAGATAATTGGGATGGTGACCCATGTTTAAAATGGAAGTAGACCAGATAGAGTGACCAAGAAGGACTACACATGGGGACAGAATGGTCAGGGAGGATCTTGGAGGAAAGGACACTTGAACCAGTCCTGGGAACTGGATGTGCTTCATTCACATGACCCCTTCCTCCTTCCCTTACACTCCTGCTTCTCCAGTACGGCTACACGTTGGCCTCACTGAGCAGGTGTTAAAAATACAAATGTCTGGCTCCCATTCCCAGAGAGCTGATTTAGTGGGGCTCAGGACACATATATCATAATATTTATCATTGTAACCATTTTATTTTTATTTTTAAAATCTTTTTTGGGGGTGTTTGGGTGGCTTCATTGGTAAAGCGTCCAACTCTTGATCTCAGCTCAGGTCTTGATCTTGGGGTCCTGAGTTCAAGTCCGCATTGAGGTTGAGCTCCATGCTGGGAGGGGATCCCACTTAAAAAAAATCTTCCTTGGGAGGAGGAGTCAAGATGGCGGAGAAGTAGCAGGCTGAGACGACATCAGACAGCAGGAGATCAGCTAGATAGCCTATCAAACCATTCCGAACACCTATGAATCCAATAGGAGATCGAAGAGAAGAAAAACAACAATTCTAGAAACAGAAAATCGACCACTTTCTAAAAGGTAGGACCAGGGGAGAAGTGAATCCAACGCGACGGCAAGATAGACCCCAGGGGGAGGGGCCGGCTCCCGGAAAGCGGCGGAGCACAAAATCAGGACTTTTAAAAGTCTGCTCCACGGAGGGACATCACTCCAGAGGCTAAACTGGGGTGAAGACCTCACGGGGACAACGTGGACTCAGGTCCCGCGGGGTCACAGAAGGATCGGGGGTGTCTGAGTGTCGCAGAGCTCACAGGTCTTAGAGCGGGGAAGCCGGCTGCGGAGACAGAGCCGAGGTTTCCTAGTGGTCTGTGACACGGACTGGTGCTCTGTGGCACGGGCCGGTGCTCTGTGCGAGGGGTCCCCACAAGATCCGGGGAGACTCCGACCCGGGAGAGCTCAGGGATCTACAGGGTTTGGAGACTCCAGGTGGGACTCTGCCAGAGACAGAGACGCTTGGTCACAGGCTGGGTGAGCTCGGAGCGCTCCCAGAAGCCAGTGAGACGGGACTGCTTATGCACGATTTTCTCTGAGCGCGGTCTCCGGGCGCGCGCGGTCTCCGAGTGCAAACGGGGGCTGGGGAGACCGGAGGGATTAAACGCTTTTCTATGAAGGTGCACTGAAGACTGGGGCCCCTAGCTCTCGGCTCCTCTGAACCGGAGATTGGGAGGCCGCCATTGTCACTCCTGTCCTCCGGAACTCTACGGAAAGCGTTCAGGGAACAAAAGCTCCCAAAAGCGAACCTGAGAGGATTACTTAGCCCGGCCCCTGGTAAGGGCGGTGCAATTCCACCTGGGGCAGAGACACTTGAGAATCACTATAACAGGCCCCTCCACCAGAAGATCAAAGAAATACAGCCAAGACCAAGTTCACTGAACAAGGAGAACAGCAGATTCTTATCTGGACAAAATGACAAGGCGGAAAAACTCACCACAAAAAAAAGAGCAGGAGACAGGACCGAAGGCTAGGGACCTAATCAATACAGACATTGGTAATATGTCAGATCTGGAATTCAGGATGACAATTCTCAAGGTTCTAGCCGGGCTCGAAAAAGGCATGGAAGATATTAGAGAAATCCTGTCAGGAGAAATAAAAGCCCTTTCTGGAGAAATAAAAGAACTAAAGTCTAATCAAGTTGAAATAAAAAAAGCTATTAATGAGGTGCAATCAAAAATGGAGGCTCTTACTGCTAGGATAAATGAGGCAGAAGACAGAATTAGTGATATAGAAGACCAAATGACAGTGAATAAAGAAGCTGAGCAAAAGAGAGACAAACGACTACTGGACCACGAGGGGAGAATTCGAGGGATAAGTGACGCCATAAGACGAAACAACATTAGAATAATTGGGATTCCAGAAGAAGAAGAAAGAGAAATAGGAGCAGAAGGTATACTGGAGAGGATTATTGTAGAGAATTTCCCTAATATAGCAAGGGGAACAAGCATCAAAATCCAGGAGGTGCAGAGAATACCCCTCAAAATCAATAGGAATCGGCTCACACCCCGCCATCTAATAGTAAAATTTACAAGTCTTAGCGACAAAGAGAAAATCCTGAAAGCAGCACAGGACAAGAAGTCTGTAACATACAATGGTAAAAATATTAGATTGGCAGCCGACTTATCCACAGAGACCTGGCAGGCCAGAAAGAACTGGCATGATATATTCAGAGCACTAAAGGAGAAAAACATGCAGCCAAGAATACTTTATCTAGCTAGGTTATCATTGAAAATAGAAGGAGAGATAAAAAGCTTCCAGGACAAACAAAAACTGAAAGAGTTTGTAAACACCAAACCAGCTCTACAGGAAATATTGAAAGGGGTCCTCTAAGCAAAGAGAGACCCTAAAAGTATTACCAGAAAGGAACAGAGACATTATACAGTAACAATCACCATACAGGCAATACAATGGCACTAAATTCATATCTCTCAATAGTTACCCTGAATGTAAATGCCCCAATCAAAAGACACAGGGTTTCAGAATGGATAAAAAAACAAAACCCATCCATATGCTGCCTACAAGAAACTCATTTTACACCTGAAGACACCTCCAGATTGAAAGTGAGGGGGTGGAAAACAATTTACCATGCTAATGGACATCAGAAGAAAGCTGGGGTGGCAATCCTTATATCAGATCAATTAGATTTTAAGCCAAAGACTATAATAAGAGATGAGGAAGGACACTACATCATACTCAAAGGGTCTGTCCAACAAGAAGATCTAACAATTTTAAATATCTATGCCCCTAACATGGGAGCAGCCAACTATA
>ML101713.1:48118-63413 GCA_003697995.1 Taxidea taxus jeffersonii
TTACACCACACACGAAAATAGACTCAAAATGGATGAAGGACCTCAACGTGAGAAAGGAATCCATCAAAATCCTTGAGGAGAACACAGGCAGCAACCTCTTCGACCTCAGCCGCAGCAACTTCTTCCTAGGAACAACGCCAAAGGCAAGGGAAGCAAGGGAAAAAATGAACTATTGGGACTTCATCAAGATCAAAAGCTTTTGCACAGCAAAGGAAATAGTCAACAAAACCAAAAGACAACTGACAGAGTGGGAAAAGATATTTGCAAACGACACATCAGATAAAGGGCTAGTATCCAAAATCTACAAAGAGCTTATCAAACTCAACACCCAAAGAACAAATAATCCAATCAAGAAATGGGCAGAGGACATGAACAGACATTTCTGCAAAGAAGACATCCAGATGGCCAACAGACACATGAAAAAGTACTCCACATCACTGGGCATCAGGGAAATACAAATCAAAACCACAATGAGATACCACCTCACAGCAGTCAGAATGGCTAAAATGAACAAGTCAGGAAATGACAGATGCTGGCGAGGATGTGGAGAAAGGGGAACCCTCCTACACTGTTGGTGGGAATGCGAGCTAGTGCAACCACTCTGGAAAACAGCATGGAGGTTCCTCAAAAAATTGAAAATAGAGCTACTTATGACCCAGCAATTGCACTACTGGGTATTTACCCTCAAGATACAAACGTAGTGATCCAAAGGGGCACGTGTACCCGAATGTTTATAGCAGCAATGTCCACAATAGCCAAGTTATGGAAAGAACCTAGATGTCCATCAATAGATGAATGGATAAAGAAGAAGTGGTATATATATATACAATGGAATACTATGCAGCCATCAAAAGAAATGAAATCTTACCATTTGCGACGACATGGATGGAACTAGAGCGTATTATGCTTAGCGAAATAAGTCAAGTGGAGAAAGACAACTATCACTTGATCTCCCTGATATGAGGAAGTGGAGATGCAACGGGGGTGGGAGTTAAGGTGGTAGGAAAAGTAAAAATGAAAGAAGATGGGATCGGGAGGGAGACAAACCAAAAGAGACTCTTAATGTCATAAAACAAACTGAGGGGGGTGGGGGGGAGAGGGTTTGGGAGAGGGGGGTGGGGTTACATTATATGTTTAAATAAAGCTTAAATAAAAAAAATCTTCCTTTTTTTGCAGCAGGGTTATAGGTTATTAATTTCTTTTTTAAAAAAAGATTTTATTTATTTATTTTTTAAAAGATTTTATTTATTTATTTGACAGAGAGATCACAAGTAGCCAGAGAGGCAGGCAGAGAGAGGGGAAAACAGGCTCCCTGTTGAGCAGAGAGCCCAATGTGAGGCTCGATCCCAGGACTCTGAGATCATGACCTGAGTTGAAGGCAGAGGCTTAACCCACTGAGCCACCCAGGCGCCCCTATTTATTTATTTTATATATATACATGTATATAATATGCATACATATATAATATATCTATCTATATCTATATCTCTATCTAATCTATATCTATATCCATATATAGAGAGAACAAGCTGGGAATGGCAGGCAGAGGGAGAAGCAGGTTCCCAGAAGAGCAAGGACTCTGATGCAGGACTTGATCCCAGGATCCTGGGATCATGACCTGAGCTGAAGGTAGATGCTTAACCATCTGAGCCACCCAGGCATTCTTTGGTTATTAATTTCTTAAATTTTTTATTGTAACCATTTAAAAATATGAAAATATAATTAGTAGTATTGAGTACGTTTGCAATGTTGTGCGACCATCACTTTTAATTCTAGAACATTTTCATCACCCCAAATTGAACCCCCCCCACCCATTAAGCAGTTCATTCTCCCTTTCTCCCAGATTTTGCAACTGTTACTCTGAATTAACTCTGTCTCTGTAAATCTGTCTATTCTTATCCACAATGGCCAAAAGGTGGAAGTAACCCAAATGTCCATCAATGGATGATTGCATAAATAGTATATGATATATCCTTATAACAGGATATTATTCAGACACAGAAAAGAATGAGGATCTATATTTGCTATGGGATGGATAGACTTTGAAAGCATTATCGTCAAGTGAAAAGAGCCAGACACAAAAGGGCACACAGTGTATGGTGCTACAGGATTTTTTTTTTTTTAAAGATTTTATTTATTTACTTGTTGGAGAGAGAGCTGGAGCGAGCACAGGCAGACAGAGAGGCAAGCAGAGGCAGAGGGAGAAGCAGGCTCCCTGCTGAGCAAGGAGCCCGATGTGGGACTCGATCCCAGGACGCTGGGATCATGACCTGAGCCGAAGGCAGCTGCTTAACCAACTGAGCCACCCAGGCGTCCCTGCTACAGGATTTTTAAAAGTCCCAGATAACCATGATGTGCAGCGAAGCTTGCAAACCACTGCCTTATATCATATTGAATTTCAGTCAATCAAAGATGTCCAGATCTAGGTTGATAGGATTCACAATCACAGTGAACAATGACATCCCAGACTTGAAATGGACTTATTTCTCAGGTGGATGTGGGTGAGGTGCCCAGTCCCCATCCTGCTTAGTTTCTTGGACTGTTTTATAAAAAGTGAGGGGGATATTCTTCACTGGACGTGCACATGCTCCCTGGGCATCATTTTCCTGTGAGTTCACAGGTATAAAGGCAACATCCTGCCTCTACACACAGCCAGAGAATGGACATGTATCCAAAGAGTGCTCAGCCCTGGGTACATGCATGAATCCATTTTGTAGTAATAGAGACTTTTCCTTACTTGGTGCCTTTATCTTGGTCCCCCACCCCCAGGTTTTTAATTTTTTATTTTATTTATTTATGTATTTATTTATAGCACAAGCAGGGGGTAAGGGCAGAGGGAGAGAGAGGGAGAGAGAACATCTCATGCAGACTCCTTGTTGAGTCTACCGGGAGCTCATTCTCACCACCCCAACATCATGACCTGAGCTGAAACCAAGAGTTGGGTACTTAACCAATAGAGCCATCCAGGCACCACCTTTTATTTTATTTTTATTTAAATTCCAGTTAGTTAGCATACAATGTAATATTAGTTCCAGATTTATAATATAGTGATTCACCACTTCCATACAACACCCAGGGCTCACTACACCACAAGTGCCCTCTGTAATGCTCATCACCCAATTACCCTATCCCCCCCCTCCAGCAGCATTTATTCTCAGCTAGCTCATGGTTCCATTTGAACCTCAAGTCCTGACCTCTGGGTCCCCCTTTGCCTGTGTCAGGGCTGTAGCAGTGAGATCTCCTGGTGTTGAAAGAAGGTGGTGTTGCTCAAAGACTTGGCAACTTCTTGTCACTACAGCTTCCCTTGAGGGGTAAACAACCCCAGGGCGCCTGACAAGATGAGATTGGCATCTCATCAAGCAGGATTTTGTTGGCCACAGTCTGGGAAGACGCCCATGTGCTCCAGATGCTCCTTTCCTCCCTGAACCTATCAAAGTTCTGTGAGTCACTGAGCATGAAGTACAATGGGGAGCAAATGTGTGTGGCTGCCATTTTTCAGGCACCCACTCAGAGCATTTGCAGAATGGGAACTCTGATCCTGACAACTTTGAAATTGCACGTAGGAAACGGAGGCTTAGAAAAGTTAAGTAAGTTGGACTCAGAAGGCAGCTCTCTCAGAATTCTGAGGCCTCTTATTTTCCTTCCTCCATGTTTCACGGGTCAGATGAATGAAAAAGAAATCATAGAAGGGCTTGACGACTACTCCAAGTCCAGCCTGAGAAGGTCATGAAAGCTTAGCAGGATAAATGAGCTAGCCCAAACTGCTCAGGTGACTTGAAGCAGGTCTGGTAACAAAAACAGTTCTGTCTCTGACCTCGATTGAGTGAGCCCACTGTGCATGGCCAAGTTCCTGGTCTGGTCCACCCTGTGGGTCTTGACATGTCTCAGCTGCTCCCAACTCTGCCAGTTTGATGTATATGTAGGTGTATGTGTGTATAAGTGTGTGTGTGTGTGTGTGTGTGTGTGTGTAAGGGGGTGCAGGTATTGGGGATGAAAATAGTGGGCAATCTTCACTTTATAGCAAGCAGATAATTGAGCAGGAGTTACAAAAGCATAATGGTAAGAGGTATAGGCTTCAGAATCAGACTGGGTTAGATGCCTAACATAGTGACGAATAATGTAACCTCTTGGATGCTCAGTTTCCATGTCTGTAAAGAAGAGACAGTAACATTCATTTTGCTTGAATGTTGTAAGGAGTTACTATATTCCAAGCACTTAAAAAAGTGTCTATTATTTAGAAAATGCCATATTTTACTTTCTGAATACCTCTTGGATTCACCTCTTTCTCTCCAATAACACTTCCTAGTTGAGATGGCCAATATCCATGACCTAAGCAGTGGCTGCAGATTCCTAACTGATCTCCACTAGCTGGTATGAGACCTGGACAAGCCCCTGTCACACCCTGGGACACCTGCCTCTTTGCTGTACGTGAAGAGATTGTCTCCGGTCAGCCAGTTGGTGGTTTGGAAGCTGCATGAGGTGTGCACTGTATGTCTTTCATAATGAGGGTGGAGCAAAGGAAAGGAGGAAGGGGGTGACCACAAATTGATACTATCAATGGGCTGAGCCAAGCCTGCTGGGAAGAGACATGGTTCACACTACTGTGAGATGCAATGACTTAATAGCAATTAATGATGTCTATAAGTTGTGCTATATGAGGCACGAGATGCAGATAAAAGGATAATTATAACGTATTACTGGCATGAACAAGCAGACTTTGCAATTGTGGTTGCTCTTGCTGTGGAGAGCACAAACATGTTTTTGTGTTCAGAAATGGGTGAGGAAAGAGCTGGGAAGGAATGAGGGAGAGAGAATCCTGGCAAGTGTGTGGAAATCTACTGTTGAAAGAGGGATTAAAATAGGATTGCCTGCAAAGAGCCATTGCTCACAGAGCTGAGGTCCTGATATGGTCAGCTACACATCAATTTATAAGACATCTTGAATCCCAAGGGGGAATCTATTGGCAAGATATCAAGATCTTCTGGGGGCCTTTCTATCGTAAGTGGAAAATGTCTGCATGAAATAAGATCTTCCAAATGCTGGCCTTGTGAAGGTCTCCTGATTGTGGACAAGATGTGGAGCCATTCTGGCTAGTGGGGGAAGACTTAATGGTGTTATACAGAAAGTGTTTTTTTTTTCCTCTCACACTGAGGGTGGGGCATTTTTAGATAGGACTTCCTTACTTCCCTCCCCCCACCTTCCTTCTCTCCTTCCTGCCACATTTATTAGCAGCCTACTATGTCTTAGGCATGGTGAATATAGTGGAGAAAATTTAGATACAGTGCATGCCACCCTGGACTTTACATTTACTCAATGGAGAGAGTCATTAGCAGGTGGCTCCCATTCTCCCAATGCAGAGCACTCCTATGAAATCTTTCTTGAACCCAAATGGCATAAAATGAAGAAAAAATTACTATTAATTTGTATGGAAAAATTTTTGAGCATTCTTAGGCCCCCCCCCCAAATAACCCCTCTTAGGCTTTTCTGATACTTGAGGGGACATCTTGCTAATGCATGCACAAAATAAATTGAGATAAGGCACAGATGCCCCCAGATATGGTTTAAAGCTCTGGTGGCTTGATGCAGAGATGCTGAGAGCAGTCCCCTGGGAAGCAGCTTGGTGTGGACGCTAGTACCACTTGGGGTGTGCGCTGCTTCTGTAACTGCTCCCTGCAAAACAAATGCTGAATGTTATTTTCGCTTTTCACCTTTTTTTCATAAAAGCAGAAATCCTCTTCAAATTACCTTTAGTTAGCAAAAACAGGTACTGACGTAGGTATTTCCTAGGAGCGAGACGGTATAACGTGAACTTTTGAAAAGTGGAGGATACCTGTAAAATAATTATGCTAATGAATATTTGATTCATTAATGTAAGTATGTTGAAGGAGAAAAGTATGGTTCTAGGAGAATTTGAGGCCAACTAAGGCCACTAAGGAATCTGGGGAGGCTTCCCTGAGGAAGGGATGTGTTTGAGTGGGTGTCTTCTGGTTAGAGGTGTGAGATGGAGTGGGGAGGAGTGAGAAAGAGTTGCTCAGGTAGAGAATCAATGAGAACAGAAGGCTCTGGGCTGGTGGAGGAGGGAGGACGTCCAAGATGGGAATGGATCCAGATGTAGGGCCTGACCCTGCAGCCTTCTATCCTAAAGCATACACTTTTCTCCAAATGAAATGGAATCAAATTTTCCCACGGTGACCTCCAGTTCCTGCAAGTGGCAATGCCAGGACTCAGAGATATATGTCACTCCAAGATCACTCAACTCAAACCAAGAGGAGTATTTTCCCAATTCATGAAACAATAGACCAGGGGCTTTGTAAGTGTCCTGAAGGGAGTGAACCTCTTTAGATGTCTCTTGATAAGATTGGGGACTCAGGTGCTGATCTGGACAGTACTTGAGCCCTCAAGTATAATGATAGATTGCTGAATTTTTTGTCAATGCAAAGGAGATTCTTTTTAAAAAATTATATATTTTTTAGTTAACATACTTTGCAATACTGGTTTCTGGAGTAGAATTCAGTGATTCATCACTTACATACAACACCCAGTGGTCATCATAACAAGTGCCCTCCTAATACCCATCACCCATTTAGCCCATCCCCCACCCGCCTTCTCTCCAGTAAGCCTCAGTTTGTTTCCTATTCTTAAGAGTTTCTTATGGTTGTTTCCTTCTCTCCTTTTTTTTTCTTTTTCCCTTCCCATATGTTCATCTGTTTCTTTCTTAAATTCCACATATGAATGAGATCATATGGTATTTGTCTTTCTCTGACTGATTTATTTCACTTAGCATAATCCCCTCTAGTTCCATTCAGATCCTTGCAAATGGAAAGATTTCATTCTTTTTGACGGCTGGGTAATATTTCATTGTGTGTGTGTGTGTGTATGCAAACACACATACATATACATAGACACAGTGAATATATACACATACATACACACATATATAGTGTTATATATACCATATATATCACATATATGATATATACACATGTATGATATACATACACATACATATATATCATACATATATACACATACATATATGTATAATGTATAATATATACATACACATATACCATACCATATATACATATATATCATATATGTGCATATATCACATATATGGTATATATATGGTATAAAATATATACATATATATCATATATATGTATATATCACATATATGTATATCATATATATATACACACACAGATATACACCACATCTTCTTTATTCATTCATCAGTCGATGGACATTTGGGCTCTCTCCATAGTTTGGCTATTGTTGATATTGCTGCTATAAACATCAGGGTGCATGTATCCCTTTGAATCTGTATTTTTGTATCCTTTGGATAAATACCTAGTATTACAATTGCTGGGTCATAGGGTAGTTCTATTTTTAACTTTTTGAGGAACCTCTGTACTGTTTTCCAGAGTGGCTGTACCAGCTTGCATTCCCACCAACAGTGTAAGAGGGTTCCCCTTTCTCTGCATTCTCACCAACACCTACTGTTTCTTGTGTTGCTGATTTTAGCCACTAGTGACATTCTTCTTTATTTTATTCTATATATATTAATTATATTCAATAAGCCAACATATAATACATCATTAGTTTTTGATGTAATGTTCAATGATTCATTAGTTGTGTATAACACCCAGTGCCCTCTTTAATGAAAGAAAGGAACTTTTCAACAGAGACCATGTGAGGAAAACAATAAGGCATATGCAGAAGAGGGGGTCTTACACTAAATTCGTACAAGAGAGGAAGCATCTGAACCACATCCAAATCAGAATCTGATCTGCCACACTGGGTCCCTGGCCACCTCTCCTGCCTCATCCACTACCATCTAAAAATATTTTTCAGCTTCCCAAATGTACTGTTTTCTTACTTCCTCTCTCTCTCCCACCTTCCCTCCCTCCTTTCTTCTCTCTCTCTCATAAAATGTCAGATCCTTATTGGTAAACTTGTCTTGAAATCTAATTTTTTTGATATGCAATATGATATTAATTCCAAGTGTAGCACATAGTGATTTGATATTTTTATATATTACAAAATGATCACTATGATAGGTTTAGTTTACTGCCTGTCACTACACAGTTATTACAGTATTATTGACTATTTTCCTTATCTTCCCTACAATTACATCCTTGGGACTTGCTTATCTTAATCCTCTTCACCTGTTTCACCCACCTTCCTCATCCCTTTCCCCACTGGCAATCACCAGTTAGTTATCTGCATTTATGAGTCTATTTCTATTTTGTTTTGTTTGTTCATTTGTTTTGTTTTTAGATTCCACACAAAAGTGAAATCATACAGTGCTTGTCTTTCTCTGTCTGATTCATTTCTCTTAGGATAATACCCTGTAGATTCATACATAATGTCACAAATAGCAAGATTGCATTCTTTTTTATGGCTGAGTAATATTCCATTGTGTGTATGTGATACCGCATTTTCTTTAACTGCTCCTCTACCGATGGATACTTAGGTTGCTTCTGTATCTTGGCTATTGTAGATAGTGTTGCAAAAAATGTAGGGGCGCATGTATCTTTTTAAAAATTACTGTTTTCATTTTCTTCAGATAAATATTTAGAAGTGGAATTGCTGGATTATATGGCAATTGTATTTTTATTTTTTGAGGAACCTCCATACTGTTCTCCATACTGGCTGCAGCAAATTATGTTATCATCAACAGTACATGAGGGTCCCCGTTTCTCGACACCCTTGCCAACACCTGTTATTTCATATACTTTCTTTCTTGCCCCAGGACCTTTGCCCAGACTGTTCATTTTTTTCTGAAACATTCCTTCCCAGTCTCCTTTAAAAAACCTGATTGGAGGGCGCCTGGGTGGCTCAGTTGGTTAAGCGACTGCCTTCAGCTCAGGTCATGATCCTGGAGTCCCAGGATCGAGTCCTGCATCGGGCTCCCGGCTCCACGGGAAGTCTGCTTCTCCCTCTGACCTTCTCCCGTCTCATGCTCTCTCTCACTCTCTCTCTCTCTGAAATAAATAAATAAAATCTTAAAAAAATTTAAAAATAAAAAAAATTTAAAAAACCTGATTGGAAATTGGAGGGGGAGAGGAACCATGAGAGACTATGGACTCTGAAAAACAATCTGAGGGTTTTGAAGGGGGGGGTGGGAGGTTGGGTGAGCCTGGTGGTGGGTGTTATGGAGGGCACATATTGCATGGAACACTGGGTGTGGTGCATAAACAATGAATTCTGGTACACTGAAAAGAAATTAAACAAATCTGATTGATTCTTGTTCATATTTCAGGGGGCAGCTTTAATGTCAGCTTCTTCATGGCAGTCTGTCCTGACCTGCCTTCCCTCTTGTAGATAAGATCTCCTTAGTTTTATGCATGCATTACACCTTGCTCCCCCCACCCCCGTCTTTTAAGAGAGAGAGAGAGCATGAGTGGATGGGGAGGGACAGGAGGAGAGGGAGGGAGACAATCCCAAGGAGGCTGCACACTTAGTGTGACACCTGATATGGGGTTCAATCTCACAAACCTGAGATCATATCTGAGCCAAAATCAAGAGTTAGACAGACACTTAACTGACTGAGCCACCCAGGTGCCCCACACCTCTCCTTTATAACGTTTCTAATTACTCAGGTCAAAATTTGTCCTGTTTTATGGAATGTTCACTGTGTACCAGGCACTATTCTAAGCACTTTAAATATATCATCTTATTGAATTCTCATAGCCCTGTGAAGTGAGAACTGTTATTCCGACCAGTTTTGTATGTTAGGGGAACAGTATGGAGGGGTTAAATACGTTGGCTAAGGTTTCTTAGAGAATACTTGGCTGCTCCAGGGTTTGAACTGATATCTGACTCCAGCGTCCATAATTCTTTACTACTTTTTGCAGCATAAAGGGAAGAAGGGTAAGGCTGGAGAATTATTCAGTGGCTTTTCAGAGCAAGATGGGTCTGCTATTTCCAGGCTACCTGACACTCAGAGCTTACCCCAGAAAACAGGGATCATTAAGTCCCATGCTAGTTCTCATTGTATAGAGATAGGATAATTGGCAGGGACATGTTAAGGGTGGAGTTGGTAAGCAAATCAGGTGATGAACTGGGGGAGGTGGGAGCAGGTAGCTGTTCAGTGGTGGATGGTTATGTCTCTGGAAGAAAGAGACATAGGGGGCCCTGCACTTCTCATTTTAGCACAAAGTAGGAACCAAAAGGAATCATATACCTTTTTAAAAAATGTATTATTTAGTAAAACATGTGGCTGTTACTACTTGCTTAAGAAATAAAAGGTCATTTTCTTTCTTTCAGGTAAAAACAGAAGTAGATGGTTCAGAGCAGAAACAAACTCACAACCAGGGAACCAAACTCACTCTATTTTGTTGCTAGGCTTCCCTCAATATGCAGCTTTCATCTTCTGGCCCCAAATGTCTGCTCCAGCTCCCATCATCACATCTTACATTCCAGTTTGCTGGAAAGAGGAATGGGATAGGAGAGAGCATCTTCCTCTCCTTTAAAGGAATAAGGGATATTGCACATAACATTTCTACTTACATTTTATTAGCCAAAATATGATTCTATAGCCACACCTAGCCTCTTTGGAGTCTCCAACCAATCCTCAGCTCACATATTCCTTCTCAAGGATCTAAGGGTGTCCTGCTTTATACATGTCAAAGCCACAACCTCATGGTTTAATTCTTCAGACCACAGCTTTACAGAATGAATGGGGCTCTGAGAGAGCTCTCTCAACAGGGATTTGGGGGACCTCAAATCTAGCCCTAACCTGCTACAAGCTCAATTTGAGACCCAAATTGAATTGCTCCTTCTTTCTGGGTCTCAGCCTCTCCACTTATAAAATGAAATGATTGGTCGATTTTCCTTTCATCTCCATCTGGGTTCAAGAAAGTTCTTCACCATAGTCCATAGAATTCCAAGGACTAACAACATTGTGAGAACTGAGATGCTTGCCCCTATTGCACCCGTGGTTATTCTGATCACCCAACCCTTTATTCCATCCTTCAAGCATTCCCTCAAGAGCTTCAGTCTCAAGTAAACCTTTCTTGATGGCTGAAGAATGTCACAAAAACTTCAGGTTTCCCCCTAAATTCATACCCCATCTGATTGCAGAGTAATATAAACCTGAGCTGGCTATACAATCACTAGGAAAAGACCACATCTTCAAGGCCCCTTTGCAGCTAAGTGTGGCCATATGAGTAAGTCGTGGCCACTTTTAATGAACAGAATTTGTATTGACAATGCTCAGGTCATGCCCTTAAAGGGGATAAGCATGCCCTTTCCTCCCTCCTCCTCCTCCACTTCCTCCTCTCCCTCCCTCTCTTCCTTTTTCCTGCCAGCCGCAGGTGTGGAGAGGGGCAAAGGGTGGAACACAAGGTGAAAGCTAGAGCAAGATAATCATGAAGCTTCCATCTTTACTCCAGTCTTGGACTGTCTACCTGGAATTTTACTTTGCTACTCTGTTTTACTGGCCTTATGTGGTTTAAAAATCACATCTATATCATAACAAGCACAACATTTAGTACCAGGAGACTGTAAATTTGGTACTAGAACTGCAAATACATGGCATTGGCTTAGTGTAGTGATTTTCAATCAGGGACAATTCTACAATTCTACCTCTTCCCCCCAAGACATTTGGCAAAGTCTGGAAACATTTTAGGTTGTCTTGAGTTGGAGGGAGATGTTATTGGCATCTACTAAGCCAAGGATGGTGATACATATCCTATAACACACAGGGCAGCCCCATAATGTACAGAATGATCTGGACCCAAATGTCAACAGTGCCTCAAATGAGAAAATCTGGCTTAGCAAGAAGTGGTGAGGACACATGGGTACGTGCTGGAAAGCTGGTAACTCATGTTTTGCTATGATTAAACTTGATAAGGCTGTTAATTATAATGGGGGCAGAGCTTTTAGCTCTAGAGAAAATTGTTAAAAAAATTCAGAGTGTTGGAATGTGTTGATTGCTTCTTGCTGTTGTCAGCACAGTCCTATAAAAAAAAAGCAGACATGAACAGACACTTCTCCAAAGAAGACATACAAATGGCTAAAAGACACATGAAAAAATGTTCATCATCACTGGCCATCAGGGAGATTCAAATCAAAACCTCATTGAGATACCACCTCACACCAGTTAGAATGGCCAAAATTAACAAGACAGGACACAATGTGTGTTGGAGAGGATGTGGAGGAAGGGGAACCATCTTACACTGTTGGTGGGAATGCAAGTTGGTGCAGCCACTTTGGAGAACAGTGTGGAGATTCCTTAAGAAATTAAAAATAGAGCTTCACTATGACCCTGCAATTGAACTACTGGGTATTTACCCCAAAGATACAGATGTAGTGAAAAGAAGGGCCATATGTACACCAATGTTCATAGCAGCAATGGCCACAGTTGCCAAACTGTGGAAAGAACCAACATGGCCTTCAACAGACGGATGGATAAGGGAGGTGTGGTCCATATATACTATGGAGTATTATGCCTCCATCAGAAAGGATGAATATCCAAGTGTTGTATCAACATGGATGGGACTGGAAGAGATTATACTGAGTGAAATAAGTCAAGCAGAGAAAGTCAATTATCAGATGGTTTCAGTTACTTGGGGAGCATAAGGAATAACGCGGAGGATATGAGGAGATGGAGAGAAATGAGTTGGGAGAAGATGGAGGGGGAGATGAACCATGAGAGACTGTGGACTCTGAGAAACAAACTGAGGGTTTTGGAGGGGAAGGGGGTTGGGTGAGCCTGGTGGTGGGTATTGTGGAGGGCACGTATTGCATGGAGCACTGGGTGTGGTGCATAATCAATGAATTCTGGAACACTGAAAAGAAATAAAAATAAATAAATAAAAATAAAAAACCCCCATAGGAACAATGGGGAAAAAAAGAGAGGCAAACCAATAACAGACCCTTAACTCTAATGGTCTGATGGTCACCTGATGGTCACCAGAGGGCAAGGTGTGGGGATGGTTTAAATAGGGGATGGGGATTAAGGAGTACAGTTGTAATGAACCCCGAGTGTTGCATGCAAATGTTGAATCACTACGTTGTATACCTCAAACTACTATTATGCTGTACATTAACTAACTGAAATTAAAATAAAATCTTAAAAAAGAAAGCAGACTCAGAATGATCAGTCCATATGCAAGCCGAAAGAGGAGAAAACATGCTGAGTGAAGAAGCCAGACATAGTGGGTCTCATACTATATGATTTCTTTTACATGAAACGTCCAGAATAGGCAAATCCATACAGACAGCAAGTAGGTTAGTGGTTGCCAGGGGCTGGAGGAGGGGTATGGGGAGTGATTGCTTAATGGGCATGGGTTTCATTTTGGGGTGATAAATTGTTTTGGAGATAGATGATGGTGGTTGCTGCCAACGTCAGGGATGTAAGAGAGAAAGCTCTGCTGAAGGAGAGTTTGATGAGAGAGAGAGAAAGAGAGAGAGAGAAAAAGGGAGAGGCCATCTAGAATTGTTGGGCATATTACGTATATGTGGATGAACTTGTTGGCTATAGTTATTTATCACAGATGGGACTAACCAGAAATCAATAGACTGAAAGTCTACTCACTTTTTGAAGAAAGCCCGTTATTGAAAAAATTATAAGTATGGTTTCTGTCAAGAAGCCTATGATTGTTCAAACCCCCAAAACATCTCTGGCACAAAATTGATACTGGCAGGAAGTAAACTTTGAGGTCTGCACCCTCCTTCCTCAAGGTTCCATTTCTTATGACCACCTAAAATGTATTTTTGGAGAAAAAGGAACAAGAAAGTCCCTGAGGCACAACAAGAGTCAAAACGAGAAATCATGGCAGACAGTGGACAAAGAAATTTCTCCAAAAGAAAAGAGCCAAGTGAAAAAGCAGAATTTTCAATCTATCCTTAGCTTATCTAAAATTTCCATCATGGCTACATTATGTGCAACACTTCATAGTCAGAAAAATGCCCTGCATCCTGAGAAAACCACCCCAAAAGTGCACCTTGTCTTTCCCTAAACTGTTCCATAGTTTTGCTTAAAAATCTTCAAATGGATTAAATCCTGGGCCCTGTGGTAGGCAGCTTCTGACGTTGCTGGCAAGAGTCCCCACTTCCTGATATTCATTTCCTTGGGTAACCTGCTCACCTTCAGTGTGGGCTGGACCCAGTGACTTGCTTTTAATGAATAGAATATGGTGAAAGTGATTGATGTCCCTTCTGAGATCAGGTTACAAAAATACTGTGACTTTTGCTGTCTCGACTTGTTTCATTTGCCTTATTTTTCACACTCCGATGATGTGAATTGCCATGTTGGAAATGCCCTTATGGCCAACAACCTGTGAGGAACTGAATCTTGCCATAACCTGGTGAGTAAGCCTGGAAGCAAAGCCTTCTCCAGAAGAGTTTTCAGGAGACCAGAGCCCCAGCTACATCTTTCCTTCAGCTATGTGAGAGACCCTATGACAAAAGACTGAGGGATGATGTTATTTCAAGCCACTGAGTTTTGGGGTAATTTGTTACATAACAATAGATAGCTAATACAACCCTATGTTACTGACTCCTTAAAAGAAAACTGTGTACTGCTGAAATTTTTGCATCACTGACCCCTACAGATAACCACACTGAAGAACCATTATTTCCCTCCACCAATTAGAATACTGAACAAAATAACCATACTTCTATGGGATTAGTTTTTAAATATATATCAAATATTAGTTTTGAGAGCTGGTTCTTTGCAGGTGAGATGCTCTTGTAAGTTAAAAAAAATTCTCAGCTCTCAAATTTATTCCTGAGTTTTTCTTTTTCACCATTAAAAATTGAGATAAAATAGACATATAACTCATGTAAGCTTAAGGGGTACAACATATTGATTTGATATATTTATGTTGCAACATGATTGGCTGAACAATTCACATTGGCTAATCACCAACACATCACAAAGTTATCATTTCTTCTAGTGGTGAGAACAGTGAAGATTTATTCTCTTAGCAAGTTTGATGTTTATAATATAATTTTGTTCTGTGTCATTACTGTACTGTGTATTAGATCTCCAAGCCTGATTTATCTAAAAGTTGTATGTGCCCTTAAGCAACATCCCCAATTTTTCTTGAATGAAAGGAGCTTGCTCTATCCCTGGAGAAAGAATACTTTAATATTCTATACAGAAAAACTTGCCATTTGCAAATGACCATGGGCTGATCCATGTCAACTTTTCTCCCCATCTCATAATTCCCCACTCTCTTGTTTGAGTCCCATCACTGTTTATTTGATGTGTATGGGGCAGATAACTTTTTAAAAAAATTTTATTTTTATTTAAACATATAATGTAACCCCACCCCCC
>ML101713.1:63513-87835 GCA_003697995.1 Taxidea taxus jeffersonii
AGTTTGTTTTATGACATTAAGAGTCTCTTTTGGTTTGTCTCCCTCCCGATCCCATCTTGTTTAATTTTTACTTTTCCTACCCCCTTAACCCCCACCCCCGTTGCATCTCCACTTCCTCATATCAAGGAGATCATATGATAGTTGTCTTTCTCTGATTGACTTATTTCGCTAAGCATAATACCCTCTAGTTCCATCCATGTCGTCGCAAATGGTAAGATATCATTTCTTTTGATGGCTGCATAGTATTCCATTGTATATATATATACCACATCTTCTTTATCTATTCATCTGTTGATGGACATCTAGGTTCTTTCCATAACTTGTCTATTGTGGACATTGTTGCTATAAACATTCGGGTATACGTGCCCCTTCGGATCACTACGTTTGTATCTTTAGGGTAAATACCCAGTAGTGCAATTGCTGGGTCATAAGGTAGCTCTATTTTCAATTTTTTGAGGAACCTCCATGCTGTTTTCCAGAGTGGTTGCACCAGCTTGCATTCCCACCAACAGTGTAGGAGGGTTCCCCTTTCTCCATGGGGCAGATAATTTACTGTTTGGTTTGCTGACCACAAGACCATGAACCACTATATAGGGACCTAATGGAGAAAACTGTGGATCATCCAGAGGTCCTGGAGTTTGAGGTAGAAGTATTTATGTTGAGACTTTGGGGTGTCACCCTCCATGGAAAGAAGGATGGATTGAAATAACCACTCTCAACATCTTATATTTCCTCCCACGATTTGCTCAAGAGCATTTGACTTCACAAACACATAGAAGCAGAGAGTAGAATGGTAGTTGCCAGGGACTGGGAGGAGGACATGGAGGAGTTGTTGATCAAAGCATGCAAGCTTTTAGTTATGCAAGATGAGTAAATTCTGGATACCTAATGCACAGCATGGCAACCATAATTAGCGACATTGTATTGTATACTGGAAATTTTCAAAGAGGGTATATCTTAAGTGTTCTCACCACATACAAAAAAAAAAGAAGAAAATTGGTAACTAAGTGTGGGGTGATGGATATGTTAGATTGATCTTGATGATCATTTCACCATGTATACGTGTATCAAACATTAAATAGTACTTGTTGAACATACACAATTTTTGTTTGTTGATCATACTTCAATAACGCTGTTGAAAGTTTTTTTTGACTTTGAAGATGATTCTGCGAAGCTCTTAGTTTAGTCCAGTCCTTGACACAATTGACTATTTTCAACCAAGTAATTATTTGTTATAGCGGAGGCTGCCCTGGGCACTGCAGGACACTTAGCAACATCCCCTAACCCCTATCCTTAGTTGTGACAACCCAAAATGCCTCCAGACTTTGCCAAATACCCCCTGGCTGGGGACAGGATTGCTTCTGGTCGTGAAACTGTTTTCATCAAAACTCTTTTGGCCGAAAACTACTGTTTCAGTTCCATTTCTTTTTTCTTTCTTTTTTTTTTTTTAGGGGATGATATATTTCATTCCCATTTTATTTTATCTTATAATTTTATTTTTTTTGTTTCAAGTTTGATTTAAATTTTAATTAACATATAGTGTAATATTGGTTTCAGGAGGAGAATTTAGTGATTTGTCATTTACATACAACACCCAGTGCTCATCATAACAAGTGCACTCCTGAATACCATGGGAAGATGACACCCACCTTATAGTGTCACTGAGAGACTTAGAAGATGCCCAGGTTGTGACCTGGGGCAGCAGTTAAATCTTAGTTCAGAGAACCTCAGATCTGAAATCTCAGAGGCAACAGAGAGGATTATGCAATCACTGTTGGGGAATACTGGGTGAGAAGAGGTGACAAGCTGGGGCTGTGTCATCAAGGATGAGGGTGGCAGATTGCAACCGAGGGTGGAAGACATTGTGTGCAAAAGGAGTACTTGCATTCCTATGCAAAGTTTTGAGACTGGATGGATGGACAATAATGCAGGGAAAGGTACAATTTCCAGTCCCAGGAAGGATCTTCAAGAGGCTCAAAAGTCAACAGGGTGGTGGCAGCTCTGTGCCCCAAAGGATGTATGGACTGCACCCTGGGATGTCCTTTCTCTTCAGTTCCAACTAATAGGAAGGGGCACCTGGGTGGCTCAGTTGTTAGGTCTGCCTTTGGCTCTGGTCATGATCCTGGGGTCCTGGGATGGAGCCTCGCATTGGGCTCCCTGCTTGGTGGGAAGCCTGCTTCTCCCTCTGCCTGCCTCTCACTCTGCTTGGTTTCCTGCTCTTGCTGCCTCTCTCTGTCAAATAAATAAATTCTTAAAAAAATAGGGAACACTGGCCAATGGGGAGAGGTGGGTAGGGACATTTATTCTCCCAGCATCCACAAGCCAGGACTGCAAGCCTGGCTGCTTTTGACTGTGCCTTGTCCCTTCAGATTTAGGACACAATTACCAACACCTTGGTACTGTGCTATCCATTGAGGTCTTTCTCTATCCTGCCTACATCTTTGCAAATACAGTAGATTCTCATTATTTGTGGTAGTTGTGTTTTATAACTGGGTGTGTGCGTGTGTGTGCACACGTGTGTGTAATGTTAATAACGACAGCCAGTGGGTGGGGAACCTTCATTCATCTAAGAGGGGAGTTCAGATTTTGCTGGGAGTGCAGGCTTTAGATGCAGGGATTAAAATTTTAGCTCTTCCGCTTAGTAGCTGTGTAACATTGGGCAGTCACCATTCCACAAGTCTTACACGGTATCCTTATGACAAAACTTTGAGGTGGGTGCTGTAATTCTTTCCATTTTACTGGTGAAGACACTGAGGCCAGAGAGGCACAGTGACTTGCCCAAGGCTACACAGTTGAAATTGGGGAGCTGGGATTTGAACCCCAGAAATCCGGTGCCCAGATCCAGCCTGTTAACTCCCAGGATACACTGTCCATAGGTGTTGTAGGGTAAGTAATTGATGTACAGTAGGTACATAATAAATGGTAATTATTGTCATTTTTAATTATAATTCTGCTAGAGGATGCTTTGAGGGAGGGTAGGTCAGGTGAGGGGGGGGCATTGAGATGTAAGTCTCTGCTCCTCAGGTCCAGTCAGAACTGGGCCGAAAGGCTGGGGCAAGGGGTGAGTCTGTCACTTGGAGGCAGCATCTGGCTCGGCGCGGGGCGGCGTGCGCGGGTCCCAGTCGTTGACCAGGCGCTGCGCCTGCTCGTAGCACATGTGCGGGTGCCGCTGGCGGAGGCGCAGGCGCACTATATTGTAGTCCACTTCATAACCGATCTTCTTGCACTTGAGGCTCCCGGTGAGGTTCTTGTGCGTAGCGAGCAGCTCCTTCAGGTTTTTTTCCACGTGCGAGATGTGGCGCTGCAGCTTGTCAGTGCCCTGGGGAGGTGGCGGGACTGTGCTGCGGGCGGGGCAAGCCGGACGGAACAAGGGTCGCGGGGCACCCAGGCCACGCCTGGGCCAGGTGTGCATGTGAAAGGAGCACACCGGCCTCAGAAGGGGAGGAGCACACCTGGGCCACGTGTGCTTGCGGAAGGTCCCCGCCTGGGAAGGAGCACCGGAGGAGAGGCGGGACTCGCAGAGATTGGGGGCAACGCGCTTGTGCCAGACGCTTTTGAAAGAACCTGCGACCTGGCGGGCCTGTGGGGGCGGCGGGGTACGCACCTGCAGAGTGAGGGGCGGGGCGGACCGGGATGTGGGAGAGCATCTGGGCAAGGAGTCCATGAAGGAGCTTGGCTGAAAGAGGGCTGTATCATGAGGGGGTGGGGCGGGTAGAGGTTGAGAGGAATTTTTTGAGACAGGTGTGGATACCAGAGGGCCTCCTTCTCACGGGAGTTGAAGGACTGGCAGACCTGGGTCAGATGTGCTTGAGGAAGGGGTGTTACTGGGATGGGGCTGAGCCTAGTGAGGCCAGGAAGGCGCGGAAGGGGCCACTGAGGGGGTACCTGGGCGAGGCGCGAGGCTTCGGGGAGTTGGGTGCCCACGTGTCTCTGGTACACTCGAACCAGAGGTCTGTCCAGTTTCTCTCGAGTCTCCAGGTGACGTTTTGACACAGGACCCTGGCGGAGTGCGGTGGGAGGAGCAGTGAGGCCCAGGCTAGGTGGCAACCCTGGCCCCACCCCCACACACTCTTGAGCCCCAGCACACCTTGATTAGGCCACGAGTGATGTACATTTCCTGGCTGAATTTCGTGCACCGATGGATAGTTCCTCTCATTAGTCCTAAGGTCATATTCATTCTTTCCTGGGTGGGTGGGAGCACAGAGGGGTCACATTGGCTTCCGGACTCCTCTGCTCCCGTGTCCCCCTCTCTGTAGTCAGCTCTAGTCCACCCTAGTCTCCCGCTACAAACTAGGAGTAGGTCACGCCGCTCCTACCTTCAGTTCCAAGGTCTCACGCATTTTCTGTGCCAGAGAGGCGCACACGCGATTGCTTATCTCGTGTTGTTGTTCCTGGACGTCCTCCTCGTTCTTTGTCATTTCTAGCAAGGTGTCCTTGGACTCCATCAACAGTCGCTTGGCTTCATCCAGCGCCGTGGCGCACTCTGCGGGCAGCGTGGGGTCATGTGTGGAGAACCAAGGCCTCCTTTTCCCTATCCTGGTTGTCTGAGTCCCCCTTTCTATGCTCAGGTTGTGTTGGGCCCTGGGCGAGGGGGTTTACTGAAGGACTCGTAGCAAGTCCAAGGGAGGGGCTGTTTGTGGAGTTGGCATAAGTAGTGTCCCCGATTGACTGAAGGAGTGCTCACCTGCAGGTGTGTGGGAAGCAGGAATGTGCAAAGGCAAGAGCTAATCAAGAACGTGGCCTCAGTGGAGATGGGTTCTCAGTCTTCTCACTTGGTCAGGAGTGGGGGGATTCCCCAGAGAAGGCAGTGGCTGAGAAGCAGAGGCCTAGTGGGCACCCAAGGGTATCTACAATAGTGGACTCCTTTCTGTGGGGGCTTACCTGGGGTATAGGTGCCCACAGGGTCTGGGGGAGGTGTTTTCTGGCCCTGAGGGCGCGTGGAAGGGATGTGGGAGAGGTTCACCCAGGAGTGACGGCCAGCCTGCTCCAGAACTTTATCCAGCGGCTGATTCATTAAGTCCACAGCTTGGAGCCTCTCCTTACAGCAGAAGGCCAGAGTGTCACGGCAGGATGCCAGGGCCTGGGGGCAAGGAAGCAGAAAGGGGCATAGAAAAAGGCAGAGTGTGAGTGGGGAGGTTTCGAGAGGTGGCTGGAATAGATTTCTCTGCTGGGGCTGCAAAACTTTCCAGCTCCAAACTGGCCCTTTCCAGGTATTGTTGCTGAGAGAAAGAATTGACTTCCAGGTGGAAGCTCAGACACTCCCCAAACCCCTCCTCCTGTCCAGAAGCCTTCAGTGATCCCTGGGAGGAGAGGGAAGGAGCCGAAGGGGCCACTGGCCCCTGTCCTGGGTGTCAAAGCCTGGGTTCTGTGCCTGGCTTTGCTCTGGTACTGCGAGAACCGCCCCCTCCCCTCAACCTTCAGTTGCTCCACCTGTAAAGAGGAGAGGTGGCACTGGCTGAACCTACATGAATACTTTTCCTGTACCAATCCTTTGCTCCTCAGCTGTCTTCAAGGCAGATCCCCTCCCTTAGCCTCAGGGTCTCTTCTCTGCTCTTATTAGCATCAGGATGCCTCTGCTGTCTTCGGAATATCTCCCTCACCAACATCTATCTCTTCTGAACTCCTACTCCTATCCAAACCCCACTTCTGCCATTATAAAATGAAGCATATTGCATTTCTTTGATACTTGCTGTTATTTGAAAGTTATATTAAAACAAGTCTTTTGTATATAGATCCATATATACCCATATATTATCCATACAAATCCATATATATATTCATACATTAAAACAAGTTCTTTGTGTGTATATATCCATATATAAATGTATATATATTTATTATGTATTTATATGTGGATATATATTATTATATATTTATATATTGTGTATTTATATATTATATATTTATTATGCATTTATAATATGTATTTATAATATATTATGTATTCATAATACATTATGTATTTATATAATATATTATGTATTTATTATGTATTTGTAATACATAATATATAATACATAACATATATTTATTTATGTTATCTATGTATAAATATGAATATCCATATATAAATACCACCTTCCTCAAAATATAGAATATTTCCATCACCCCAAAAGTATCCCTGGGGTCCCTTCCCTTCTCCCTTAGTAAAGCTGCCTTGCTGATTTGTTTTGCCTGTTCTTTAAGGTGTCCATAAACTACAGCCTATGGATGGGTTGCCTCTTTTTGTAACTAAAACTTTAATACAGCCACGCTCATTCTTGTGCATATTTTCTCTGGCTGTTTTTGCTACACTGATCTAATTGAGCATTTATAACAGAGACTGCATTTTGCATGAAGCCTAAAATATGTACTATTCAGCTCTTCAAGAAAATGCTTTTGAAATCTAGAACTTCATATAAATGGAACCACACAGTGTGTATCCTATGTCTACCTTCTTCTGCTGAATATAATCTCTCTGGGGTTCATCCATTTGAATAAAAAATAGATTTAAAATATCATTCATTCATTCATTCATTCATTCAAATATTCATTAAGCTCCTCCTGTGTGCTGGGCAATGTAGCAGGGAGTAGGGAATGCAGTGGGGAAAACTGATCCAGTTCCTGCCCAAAAGAAGTGATGGTGTCAACATGTGTAGACAAGATGCACTAATGAGAGGATCAGAGAAATGGAAATTATCTGGAGGGGAGGGAGCATGGGATCCAGAGGGTGTGTGTGTGTGTGTGTGTGTGTGTGTGATTAAATAGACAAAAATTTTGCCATTTTAACCGTTTTAAGTGTAGAGTTCAGTGACATAAATGTGCAACCACTGCCACTATCCATTTCCAGAACTTTTTCATCATCCGCAAACAGATCTGTACCCATTAGAGAATGATTCCCCTTTTGTTCACTGGTGAGAATAATCCAATACAGATAGAAGTATTGGTGTTGCAGAAGAATGGGGAGAAAGTGGATGCAGAGGTAGATGGAATTATAACATTGGCAGGGAATAATGAGAGAGATTCCCTTTAGTGGCTTCCATGCATTGGGGTCATTGACTGAGAATGAGGAAAGCAGAGAGCTGGAGAGAGGTTTGAAGCAAGAGAAAGTATGAAATAACTTGCCCAGTGGGACAACAAACCTTCTAGAGACACATGGTGAGACCCCTGGCAAAGTTCTGAATGCCAATTTGCATTCATGATTTGACGTTGAAACAGGTCTATTTGGTTGTAAGAATTTTTCTCCAGAAATATGTACATCAGGTCTCTCCAGTGGCCCTTCTCAATTTCCTTCTACGTCTGTCTTTTCCCCATCTCTCCATTCCCATTTCTCTCTGGAAAACCCTTCCCTATAGGGACCACCCTCAGGGACTTCTCCTTTGTCAGTTTTGGACTTTCTTGAAGGATTTTCCGGACTCACCAGATGTAAAGGAATATGACAATGGCCTGGGGATTTGGTGGGGTGAGCACCAGAAGGGTTCAGCACCACGGACAGTGGTGCACCAGCTCCTTAATTTCCTCCCCCAAATCACCCACTACCCTGATCTGTCTCTTATTTGAATGTCCTTATAATGTGAGCTTTGTGAGGGCAAGGCTGACTCTGTCTTTGTCCCCAATGCCAAGTATGGAGCCCAAACACCAGGGTGTTGGATTAAAATATGTCAAATAGTTGAGTCAAAGGCACACAGCTAATTTAAACCAGTTCCAAAGACTCCATCAAACTTGGCTGCCCTCTCACCTCTATTAGTGCTCTCATAAAGAAGTCCTTATTGCAAGAATAAAGGATGTAGTGACAGACCATCTCTGGCTGGAGCCGACAAAGACTGAACACATATTACAGTGTAAAGAGCTAGGCTCAAGACCTGACCTGAATCATAAGGAAGTTTTCCCACTTCCTGGTATATATCTAAAGAAGATCAGGGTCTCAAAGAGATAGCTGTACTCCACGTTCATTTCAGCATTATCCACAATATCTAAGATGTGGAAATAATCTAAGTATCTCTTGACAGATGAGTGGATAAAGAAAATGTGAAGTATATTATTATTATATTAGTGTATTAATGAAAACATTGATTTTTAAACCATTAAAGCACTTTATTATTTTTTTTGGTTTTAACAAGATTTGCTATAATTTTTAAAAAATTTTTAATTTTTTAAATAAACATATAATGTATTATTAGCCCCAGGGGTACAGGTCTGTGAATTGCCAGGTTTACACACTTCACAGCACTCACCATAGCACATACCCTCCCCAATGTCCATAACCCCACCACTCTCTCCCTAACCCTCTTCCCCCAGCCCCCCTCAGTTTGTTTTGTGACATTAAGGGTCTCTAATGAAAACATTGATATCTTAATATATTATGAAATAATGCTATAAAATGATATAGTATTATAATATGTAATATTTTATATAATATATTGTATTATATATATATCATATATAGAAATTATATTATATGTAATATACAACAATTGTATAATAATCATATAATGACATTACATAATACAATTATATTTTATATCATGTGGAAGCCATATAAAATTTATAATAATAAATTATATAATTATAATATATTATATGATATAATAGATAAAATATAAGATAATTATAATTATATGTATTAAAGATAATATATATGTTATATATTATACATGTTATATGTTATGTATTATATTGTAGTATACAGTATATATTAACATTTATAGGATACCTTATATAGGATATGTTATAATATACAGTATAAAGCCTATACTATATTGTTATAGAATATATTAATATATAACATATAACATAACATAAATTATATAATAGATAATAACTAACATATATGTTACAATATCATATAATTATGTATTATGTATTATATTAATAATATAGAATGATTATATTACATATAATATAATAATTATATATTAATAGTTATATATTATTATGTATAATAATATATAATAATTATATTATAGTATATGATATAGAACATGTAATGTAATATGTATATAATAAAATATATATAATGGAATATTATTCAGCCTTAAAAAAGGACATCTTGCCATTTGTGACAACATAGATGAGGCTGGAGGTTCATTATTATGCTAAGTGAAATAAGTCAAATGTAGAAGGATCTCACTTATATTTGGAATCTAAAGGTCAAATTCATAGTGCCAGAGCATAGAATGGTGGTTGCTAGGGCCTGGGCAGAGGAGGGAGAAATGGGGAGATGCTGGTCAAGGGCACGAAGTTTTAGCTGTGCAAGATGATTAAGTTCTGGAGATCTAATATAGAATAATGTGACTATATAGATAACAACACTGTATTTTATAATTGAACTTTGCTAAGAGTTTGGATCTTAAGTGTTCTCACCACACAAACATAAAGGTAACTATGTGATGCGATGGATATGTTAATTACCTTGATTTTGGTGATTATCACAATGCATACATTTATCAAATCATCAAGTTGTGTTAAATATATCCAATTTTAAATGGTCAGTTATACCTCGGTAAAGATGGAAAGCAAAAAGATGCCTGAGCTGAAGCTACTGCCCTGCTGTTGGCCAGCCCTATGCCTTGGGTGAGTCTGTGTCTCACTGAGCCTCAGTTTCCCTATCTCTAATGAGGGGATCATAATTCATATTTCACAGGAGAGTTTTAAGAATTTAACTCAGTGACTGCACAGGGCACAACACAGAAGGGTGTTCATTGTTATCTTGGAGCCCAACTCCATCTCTCAGAGCCTCAGTTTTCCCATTGCACAAAGTGGAAATACAGTGAGTGTCAGGGGAGTGGGTTGAGGGTTTGCTGTGGCTACAGCCCCCAAGGTGAGAGCAGTTCACCCATTTGGATCCAACTCCAGCCCTCCCAAATTGGCCCTAGGTATTCTCAACCTTGAGCAGCGTCTCTGATTTTTCCATATCTTTTTCCATCTTCCTCTTCATGCTCTTTAGCTCCTCCTTCTCCCAGTTAAGCATACTGTCAGCTTTGTCAGGGACCTAGAAAACAAGAATCTCTCACATCTTCCAGAGGGGGCTGGAGGGAGAATTTCTCCTTTGAGGGTAGTAGAGGGTTTGCTAACTTCATAAACTTTGGGTTTGGAGAATGGAGTTGGGGGGTGCTCTCACTCTTTGGGGACCTCACTCTGAGAAGGCTTTATTCTTTCAGGGGCCTCTTACTTGGTGGGGGGGGGAGGTTTTATACTTTAGAGAGTAGGGCTGGGAGCTTCTCCCTTTTATGGGTAGGAGTCCAGTGAGATGGGATGGTGATTTGGGGGGAGGTTGTTCTCATTCTCTGGGGCTGGAGATCCCCCTTCCTTGGTGATGGTCTTATCCTTTCTCCCTGGCCAGAAGTAGAGGAGTTGCCTTTTTGGGTTCTTACTATCTGGATTTGGGGGTTGGGGGTAGGAATCTCACCTGGTGCGTGGGGGTTTCATGTCTCCTTAGGGAGGTTGGAATGTTCACCACTTTTGGGATGATGGTCTGCAGTTTCACTTTAGGGGGAGGATTTCATCAGGGCTGAGACTAGGGGTCTCACTCTTTTCTCTGGCTAGGGACTTAGTAGTTCTCAGGTGCAGGGGCTTGGAGTCTCAGGCTTTCAACCTGTAAGCAGGACCTGGTCCCTTCTCCCCAGACAAGGCCTGAGGAGAGTTTCTCACATTCTGATGCTTTGGGGGAGGACTTGGGATTTAAAAAATCATTTTGAGGAGGGGTGCTTGGGTGGCTCAGTCTGTTAAGTGCCAGACTCTTGATTTCAGCTCAGGTCATGATCTCAAGATCTTGAGATTGAACTCCACATTGGGCTCCGTGCTCTGTGCAGTCTGCTTGTCCCTGCCTGTCCCCCTTCTTGCTCTCTCTTTCTCAAATAAATAAAAATCTTAAAAAACAAAACACCATTTTGAGGAGAGTTTCATGGGTTAGGATGAGGACATCACCCACTCTCCTCAGTGCGGGACTTTGGGTGTGTTTTCACTGGAATTGAGACATTGAGGGTCTTGTGCCCATGGGAGGGTCTCACTTTCTGGGCCTGGGGCTGGGTGGGTGATTTCATACCTGCCATGGGGGCTGTGGTTGCTGTTTGGGAAGAATTTCATTTAGTCTGATTAAGAGTCCCACCTTCTCTCCTTGGCTGGGGGACTGGAATAGACACTCTCTTTGGGGGAAAGTGGCTGAGGATCTCCTCGGCTCGGGAGGTCACCCTTTGGGCTCGCAATCGAGGCATCTCCTCTAGGGAGCGTCCTCATCTTCTTGTGCCCTCACTCTCTGGGAGCTAGGGCCTGGGGTACAGGTGGGTGTTCTCTCTACGGGGAGGGGTTTTCCCAGGCCAAGCATCTGGGAGCTGAGGCCTCGGGCTCTGAGAGGGCAGGGGAGATGTTCCCACCTTCTCAGACTTGGGCCGGTAGCCCCGAAGCTTGCCGCTCTGCTGGTTAATGAGCAGGCCTTTGCGCACTTCGCTGAGCCTGCGGTCTGTAGCCTCCCGCTGCCGAAGCAGCAGCCGCAGCTGCCCATTGATTTGGTGCTGCGCGCGGCACAGGCGGGCAGCGGTGAGGCGCGCCCCGCGCGCGTGCGCGTGCACCACCTCCGCAGTCTGCAGGGCCCGCGCATCGCGGTGCATGGGCAGCGGCAGGCGGGCGTGCCAGGCTGGGGGCTTCATCTTGCCCTTCCACAGCGTGACGCCCTCGCCCGGCGGCGGCTTCTCCAGGGTACCGCCACCCTTGAGCATCTCCACGCGGAAGCGCCAGGGCAGGATGTAGGCAGCGCGGCAGAGGTGGCGCGCCACGTGCGGATCTCTCACGCTGTCCTTGGGTTGCCACATGGTCACTGCCTCCTGCCCGCAGCGGTCGGTCAGGTGGCGCGCCTTCCGCATGATGGCTTTGGCTGCCTCGCGCCATGCTGGAGTTCCTACGCGCGTGTCCTGGCTGCGCTCAGCTGGGGGTACCAACACGGGCATTGTCCCTGCTTGCTGTCTCGGCCTGGCCCCGGCGCCTCCACGGGGAGGGGCAGGGACTCCCAAAGACGCGCCAACTCCTTCCTGGCCTGAACCGCGAGTGAAACGGAGTGCCCATCACCATGACGACGGGGGCAACAGCGCAGAAGGAGTTCCATAGGTGGGGGAGGGGAAACGCTACAGAGAGGCGTGGACGGAGTCTTTGCTTTGGAACGCCGGCCATGGTGGCTTGGAATCCTGGCTCCTTGAGGAAGCCGACTTCATTTAGCACATCTCTCTCTGTTCCTTCTTATCCCCAGCAGCATAGGCCTTCTTCCAGCCCTTGGGGCACACTAAGCTCTTTCCCACCTCAGACCCTTATATTCATGGTTCCTTTGGGTGGCGTACTCCTTTCCGGGTTCTTTCCATGGCTGACTCTTCTCCAATCTTCAAAGCCCAGCTTAAGTATCACTATGTCAAAAGGCTCTTTCGTTGCTACTATCTTTAAGCCCAACTCTTCTTTCCCATCACTCAGGATTCTTTTTTTCTTTCTTTTTTCTTTTTTTCTGTGCAAGTCACAGAAACAGAAAAGATGGCCTCACAGTCAGAATCACAGCCAAAAAATAAAAAGACATGGTGTGGCTCTTGAGAACATCGTGCTCTCAGCTGTGTTGTCTATCTTGGAGGCTGCCAGAGCACAGGGTCACCTCTCTGTGGCATCTGCTTCTTTGCTTTTCTGGTCTAAGCTGGCAGTATCTAACTGGTTGAACCTGTGTCACATGGCCATGCCCTCGCTGCAAGGGGAGCTGGGAAAGTGAGTCATGTCAGAACTTCCGGTTTCTATGGCAGGAAGGAGAACTTAATGTCCTACTGAGACTCATCTGATGTGGATTTTCTTCAACATAGGAAGCAGGTTAGAGTCTGGGGAAGAAAAAAGAGAGGATAGCTCTCCATCCCTCTCCCATAAGTCTCTATCACATCATTTTGTTTGTTTCTTTCTAGCAGTGGCATTTTTACTTGAGCATTTGGTAGGTCCCAACAGGGGTCCCAACTCAACAGGTCCCAAACCAAACTTTTGCATAATCTTCCTGATCTTTTCCTCCACTAGTATTGCTTGACCCGACAGTTGACCCACCGTCCACCCCAATTGCTTCTGTTAAAAAGTTAGAAGCTTCCTTAATTTTTCACATCTATAGCCAACCCATTAACAAGTTCTGCCAGCCCTACTTTACAAATTTATCCCCAAGATGAACATCCTTTTCTCCCTTGCTACCACTAACATTATTTTTTTCAAAGATTTTATTTATTTATTTAGAGAGACAGAGAAAGAGAGTGTGTGTGAGTGTGGAGATGGGCAGATAGAGAGGGAGAGAGAGAATCTCAAGCACACTCTGTGCTGAGTGCAGAGCCAGATTGCATCTTTATCTCATGACCCTGAGATCATGACCTGAGCTGAAATCAAGAGTGAGACAGTCAACGGGCTGAGCCACCAGATGTCCCAACAATCAATTCTTACTCTTGCTCCCATCCTCATGTCTCATTTACATGATCTCTCTGCCTATACCTGCCCCCCTTGTCTCCTCCAATTCATTCTCTATACCACAGACAGCACCATATTTTAAACTAGAGCACATCGTTTTCTTACTTAAAACCCTTCAGCGAATGCCACTGTACTTAGAACAAAATCCAAATTCTTTACTCACAAGGCTCTGCATGATCTGACTTTTCTCACTTCGCTGAACTAACTCACCTTCTACCTCCCACCCCCAGGCCCACTCACTGTGCTCCAGCTTCCCTGGATATCTTTGAATTCCTCTAACACATCATGCTAGTTCCTACCCCAGGGCCTTTGCATTTGCTATTATCTTTTGCTCAGCTCTCTTTCCCTTAAGATTTTTGCCTTGTTGGGTTCTTTGTGTCCCTCAAGGAGGTCTCACCACTTAGACAGGTATTCCTTGTCAACTTACACAAAAGTATCTGTCTTAGTCTTACAATTCCTTCATACGGTGTCTTCACAGCACTCATTACTACCTGAGAGTCTCTTATCCATTTGTATCCCTTTAATTTTTTATCTTCCCCCACCTCCCTGAGAAGGAAACTTGCTCTCAAATGCCTGGCACAGCCCATGGCATATAGTAGGTTCTCAGTACACATGTGATGAAGGAATGGATGGTAGTCACATGCTGTCATCATTTTATTTGTTTCCTTTCCTTTTCTTTTTTTTTAAAAGATTTTATTTATTTATTTGACAGACAGAGATCACAAGTAGGCAGAGAGGCAGGCAGAGAGAGAGGAGGAAGCAGGCTGTCTGCAGAGCAGAGAGCCCGATATGGGACTCGATCCCATGACCCTGGGATCATGACCTGAGCCAAAGGCAGCGGCTTTAACCCACTAAGCCACCCAGGCACCCCTCCTTTTCTTTTTTAAAAATTTATTTATTTATTTGGGAGAGGGAGAGAGAGCACATGAGTGGAGGCTGGGACAGAGGGAGAGGGAGAGAGAATTCTCAGGCAGACTCCCTGCTGAGCATGGAGCCTGACATGGGACTGGATCTCAGGACCCTGAGATCATGACCTGAGCCAAAACCAAGAGTCAGACACTTAACCAACTGTCTCTTTTTTTTCTTGTGAGATGAAATTCCCATAAACAAAATTGATGATGTTAAAGCACACAATTCAGAGGCATTTAGGATATTTACGATGTTGTGTAACCACCACCAAAACATTTTCTATCTAGGTCCAAAACATTTTCATCATTCCCACATAAAACCCTATACCCTGGGTGCCTGGGTGGCTCAGTGGGTTAAAGCCTCTGCCTTCGGCTTGGGCTGTGGTCCTGGGGTCCTGGGATCGAGCCCCACATCGGGCTCTCTGCTCAGCAGGGAGCCTGCTTCTCTCCCCCCGCCGCCTGCCTCTCTGCCTACTTGTGATTTCTGTCAAATAAATAAATAAAAATCTTAAAAAAAATCCTATACCCATCAGCAGTCACTTCCTATTCCCACCCCCCAGCCTCCCCACCCTGCTCTAGGCATCCACTAGTCTACTTTCTGTCCCCATGGATTTGCCTGTTCTCATATTTCATTTAAATTAATCATACACTGTGACCCTTTGTGTCTGTCCTCTTTCTCTTAGCATAATGTTTCTGAGGTTTGCCCGTATGCTGTATCATGTAGCAGTTCTTCATTCCTCCTTCCTTATGACCAGATTCCATTGTATTTATATACCACAACTTCGTTTATCCATTGATGGACATTTAATTTGTTTTTTAACTTATCTCCTTCGTTCATTTTCCCCATCAGACTGTGAGTTTTAAGAGGGTATTGTGTTGCCTCTCTTTTTTTTTTTTAAAGATTTTATTTATTTATTTGACAGACAGAGATTACACAAGTAGGCAGAGAGTCAGGCAGAGAGGGGAGGGGAGAAACAGGCTCCCCGCCAAGCAGAGAGCCCGACGCGGGACTCGATCCCAGGACCCTGGGACCATGACCCGAGCCAAAGGCAGCGGCTCAACCCACTGAGCCACCCAGGCGCCCCATGTTGCCTCTCTTATATGCTACTGTCCATGTGATCCAGCACAGATCGTGGTTCCTAGTAAGTACTCAATAAACATTTATTAAATGAATATATGAGTAAGGGAAAGAGTATGCTTTTTCTTGTTCAGTGACTGAGAGGTGCAAGGATGAAGAGGGAATGAATGGCTTTGCAAAACAAAGGATCATTCAGTAATGGGGAGGCATAAGATGGTCAGCTGAAGCCTCCCAGGCCAGCCATGCTGGAGAACTACCAGGTCACCAGGAAGTGATGGAGGCAGGTGACATTTGGTGATGGAGATTTGTTCCCAGGATTTAAGAATGTGGATTTAGCATAGTCACTGGGACCAGTGGTATCTGGCTTAACAAAAGTGCTTGAAGAACAAGCTCTTCATTAGAATCAGGATAGTGCTGTGGTTAAGATTATGGAGCTGGGTGACTTGGATTCACATTATGATTCTGACATAATATTTGTGTCATCTTGGAAAAGTCAGTGGCATCTCTGTGACTCTATTTCCTCATCTGTCAACTAGGATAATAGGATCATGGCATAGATTAAATGTGTCAGTATGAGAAAGGAGCTTAAAATGATGGCTCACATAGAATAAGCATGATTCAAGAGATTACTTTTCATGAATGAGCTACTCTAACACCAGGAGAGGCAGAGAGGGTTTCCCAAAGAACCAGGGAGACAGCCCACTTGGGACAGCATTCTGTACTCAACATATGCTTTGTCCACTAGGTGCTTCTATTTTCCCAAGCAGAGGATTGTACCTGTGGGTTCACTGACTGGTGTACAGAGCATTGTTCCCACCAAGCTACCAAGGGACACCTGAGGAGGCTTTCTTATGCCAGACCACATATGAAGGATCTGGGCTTTAACAAGCATCTCTGGTGAAATCCATTAGGGTTCTGAGTAGGGGATGCAGTCTGTTCTGTTCTGGCTTTCTGAGGTCTCAATCCATTCATGTCAACATACACCTAATGTACACCACCAATTTTTGAATGTTGAAATAAGTGCACACTACTGCTTAGTGCTCAATACACCAACATCTCATTTTCTGATCCAAGTTTGACTATATCAACTTCTAAAATTTGCCTCTGGTTCCTGCTCTGATGGCCTGTTTTAGGTACTTTTCTGTAGTCTCATACATGGATGTGTGTGTTTGAGCAATGAATGAACCATCCTCTGCTCTGCTTTTGAAGCCTGCTGGTCACAGCCCGGATGGGCACCTGTTAAAAACTCAATGTTTGTGTCCTCCTAAACATTTGTGTATGTTAAATTCTAATGCCTAACATGATGATATTAGGAGGTGGGGCCTTTGAGAGATCATTAGGTAATGAGGGTGGAATTTTTATAAATGAACATAGGGCCTTACAAAAGAGACCCAAGGAGAGCTCCCTTGCCCCTTCTTCCATGTGAAGGCACAGGGAGAAGATGGCTGTCTATGAACTAGGAAGTTCTCATGAGATGGTGAATCCACTGACATCTTGATCTTGGATGTCCCAGCCTCCAGAACTGGGAGAAATACATTTCTGTTGTTTAAAAGCCACATTGTTCATGGTATTCTGTTATAGCAGCCCAAACACACCAAGACAGCAGGTGCTTGGAAAGAACCATGGCAGCACTGGGATTAGGCTTCAGTCTCCAAAAGCTTCAACTACGTGTGGCTGAACAGAAATGATGAAATTCAGGGGAACCTGGGTGGCTCAGTTGGTTAAGCAACTGCCTTTGGCTCAGGTCATGATCTTGGAGTCCTGGGATCGAGTCCCGAGTTGGGCTCCCTGCTCAGCGGGGGGCTCCCTGCTCAGCTTCTCCCTCTGACTTCTCCCCTCTCATGCTCTCTCTCATATTCTCTCTCTCTCAAATAAATAAATAAATAAATAAATAAATAAATAAAATCTTCAAAAAAAGGAAATGATGAAATTCAGAATATGCCTCAGAAACATTAATATACATGAGCAGAGGACTAAGAAAGTTTTTCACCACTCTTCAGATACAAGTCACTCTCTTAAGTTAATAAATAAGTTTGTTCTTATGCTACAAAAGTAACAGATACAAGTTGTGCAAAATGTGTAAAATACAGAAAAAATAGAATGAAGAGAATAAGAATCATCTGTAATTTTATCATCCAGAGACATCTATTATGAACATGTTTTGATTTCACTCTATTTCCCTATACTCCTTCCCCCATAACTACAGTTACATTTATACACATCTCCCTCCTCCCAATATACCGAAGTTCAAATATTTCTAACTCAGCCCAATAGGGAATAATATTTGTGAGATTAGCTCTCTGATTTTTATAATGAAGAATGTTTTACAGCAACTCATTTGCAGCCGTCTTTGCTGCATTCTTACATCCCGCATTCTACCCAATAAGTACCGTGAAAAGTGGGGAACAGAGTTTTGCCCTTGGATTAAAAAGTGTGGAATTGCAGGATATGTGAGGAAGGAGAACCTTCTAAAACTTCTAGCTTTTCTTTCCTTTGGTATTTCATGGAGATGCCCTTCACTCTGAAATTTTGGTAGGTAATTATCAGAGACCCCTTTTTAGGTTCCCCGATGTCTTCCCTTCTGGGGCACCAAGTTCTACTTTTAGTAGGTGCCCCCCTTTCTCTTGGAGATAATCACATCAATTGGTCTCTTGTTCCAGAGGGATATGACCTAGAATCAATTTTGTCTTTGAGAAATGAGGTCACTCTCCTGGGGGAGGTGTCAGGAGACAGTGGGAAGCCCCAGGCTGGCAGAAGAGGTTCTTCCTGGTTCTTCCCAGTCACCTCCTGCAAAGGTGGTGACCATATTGTCGGTAGGGATAAGGACTGGTCCCTATGACTCTAGTCCCCATAAATCCCCTGAAATGGTTCAGACAAAAGGTCATCTTACAACAAATTCTGTAGTTTCTTTTCTGTCCCGTTCAACTTGACCTCTAGGTACCATTTGAAATTATCAACCACCTGGAACTTGACTCTCTTCCCCTATACTTGTCACACCTTTCCCCTTTTGCCTCTAGTCTTGGTCCTTCATGGGCTGGTTGTCTGCCATCCACCTGTCAAGTGTAGAGTTCTTCAGGTGAGTTAGGCAGCCTTGAAGTTGGCTCCCAATGGTCTCTACCTTTTAGTCTTCATGCCTTATGTAATCTCCTCCCTTTGAGTGTGGGCTGGACCTAGTGACACTTCTAACCACTAGAATATGGCAAAAGTGATAAGATGCCACTTCAGAATTAAGTTATAAAGAGATCATGGCTTTTGTCTTGCTCATTATTTCAGAAATGGAGAAGCCCACATGGCAAGAAACTGAGGGAGCCTCTGGCTATCATCCAGCAATGAACTGAAGCCCTCAGTGCAACATCCTATGAGGAACTGAATTCTACCAACAACCACATGAGTGAGCCTAGAAACATATTCCTTCCCAGTCTAGCCTTGGGAACAGAGTGCAGTGCCAGCTGACATCATGTCTTCAAATTGGTTAGAGACTGAACTAGTGGACCTAGCTAAGCCATGCCCTGATACACAAGAACTCATTTAATAAATATTTTTTTAAGCTGCTGAGTTTGGGATAATCTGTTATATAACAATAGCTAACTAATACATTAGGCTTCCATCCCCCATTCACTTCTCATTTCTCACCTTCTCCCTAGAAAAGCTCATCAACATTAGTGGATTCAGGTATTACTTGTTAGGTTAGGAAACTGCGGCTTTAGTCAAATGGGTAGATTCAGTGAGGCGAGCCTTAAGTTTAGAACAGAATCCATATTTCTAACCATGATCTACAAGGTCCCAGTTCCTTACCACCTGGCCTCTGTCCACATTTACTTTCCCATCTCCTGCCACTCTGTCTTCAAATCATGAGGGGTCAGCCATGCTGGCGCTCAGACTCCCCTCTCTGGAATGTTCTTCCCTCTCTGAGATATTCTCCTACATTTTTATATGTTTTACTCTCTCTCTATCATCCTTTATGTCTCTGGTCAAATATTATATCCTAGGAGGAACTTCCTTGACTATCTGATCTGAAGTATTACACAGCCATACCACACTGGAACCCCCCGTCTCTTCATAGCACTTATCAGTTTGTGATTGTCACCTCCCTTTCTAGATGTCAACTCCTTGATGAGGATTTCATCCGTCTTAGTCCTCACTGAATCCACGGTGCCAGCGGGGTTCTTGGCACAGAGAAGGCAGGCCCTTAATACCTACTTGTTGAATGACTGAAAGATGGTGGCCCTGCCACTCTTGGATATGATCCATTGCCTGGAGCAACCGGAAGGACTTTGTGCTGCTTCTGTCATAGAAATTCCTGTTCTGGCCACTCAACTTCTAAGCATTCTTTTAATTTATAGGGGAATCCAAATTAAGGGGGAGGCAGGACTGCTGAAGAGTCTTACCTACTGTTGTAGGTTGAATTGTGTCCCCCAAAGATATGTCCTGACACCTGTGAATGTGACCTTACTTGGAAATAGGGTCTTTGTAGTCGTAATTAGTTGGGTTACCATGAGGTTATGTTGGAGTAGGGGGGACCCTTGATCCAATGACTGGCATCTTTATAAGAAGGCTATGTAAAGACGCAGAGACAGACACTAGGCCCTGTAAAGAAGAAGGCAGAGACTGGCGTGATCCTTCTATAAGCTGAGGAATGCTAAGGATTGCTGGCAACTCCTAGAAGCTGGAAGAAGCAAGGAAGGCTTCTCTCCTAGAACATTTGGAGGAAGCATAGCCTTGCTAACACCAACACTTTGTTTTCAGTCTTCTGGGCTCCAGAAGTGTGGGATAATATTGCTGTTGTTTTAAGCCCCCAGATTGTGGTAAATTGTTAAGGCACTCTAGAAAACTAATCTAATGGCATCTGTCCCTTTATTCTGGGGTCCCCTGCCTACTCCTGATCTATCTCTATGTGGCATTCCCGGTCACTTGGGCACACTGCAAGCATCTCTTCAGTGCTCAAAGTGCAGAACCAGAGAGGAACAGCCATTTCCTCTCCTGACTATCTGAGCTCACCTTGTTGCTGGGTTTCCCACCTTAATTCTCCCTCCCCTGTGCTCCCATCTCCTGCTGGAAACGTCTTTAAATGGAACCTTCCAGATTTCCCAAAGCAGCGAGCCTATGGATAGGTCCACAAAGATATGTCTCCTGTGGTGCAGAGCAGGTTGGAAATAGTGGACTTGGTGGGGGTGTCCGCCAGATTCATTGACCTGACAAATATTTATGGAGCATCTGCTTTGTCATGCACTAGGCTAAGGTAAGAAAAGAGTGACAAGACGAAGTCCCGTCTCTCGTGGAGCTTCTCATCCAGTTGGGGGGACAGAAAGTGAAGAACTAAAGGAAACCACCAAGATCATGGAAGATAGAGGTAATTGCTTAAGACAGAGGACAAATAATAATAATACCATAATTATCATCATAGACAGGACAACAAACTGCCAAAATGACATGATTCTAATTCTCTTTATTGCGGCAAAATATAGGTGGCATAAACTTTACTATTGTAGCCAATGTGTAGCCAGTGTGTAGTTTAGTGGCATTAAGTACATTCACACTGTTGTGCAACACTCACCACCATCCATCTCCAGAATTTTTCATCTTACAAACTGGAACTCTGTCCCTATTAAACACCAGCTCTCCATTCCTCCCTCTCCCCTACCCCCAGCCTCAGAAACCACCATCCTATTATTTGTCTCTATGAATCTGATTACTCTAAGTACTTCATATAAGTGGAACCATACAGCACCTGTGTTTTTGTGACTGGTTTATTTCACTCAGCATAATGTCCTCAAGGTTCATTCATGTAGCATATCAGCCAGATTCTAATTTTGAATCAGGAAAAATATCCCCACCTAGAAAGTAGTCCACCAACATATTAATGGTAATAAGGATTAGGATTCTACACTTTCTGCATTTTTTTATGTTTTAAAGATTTTATTTATTTATTTGGTAGAGGGAGACACAACAAGAGAGGGAACACAAGCAGGAGGAGTGGGAGAGGGAGAAGCAGGCTTCCTGCTGAGCAGAGAGCCTGATGCGGGTCTCGATCCCGGGACCCTGGGATCATGACCTGAGTTGAAGGCAGACGCTTAACGACTGAGCCACCCAGGTGCCCCTACACTTTCTGCATTTAAACAACTTTCTGCAATGAACATGCATGGCCTTGATCATAAAAGAAGTCTAAAATTTCTGCTCTCTGTTCCTTCTCTCTTCCCTGCCAATGGTACTGCTTTTCAATGTTTTCCCAGCTTTTCAGTTTTCCACTGAGGGCACTTCTGCTGCTACAGTCTACTTGCAGAGCCTGCTGATTTATATTTTATATTCTTGAGTTGAGATGGCTAATTTTATGAATTTATTTTTTATTGAGATAGAATTGACACACACAGTAGTTCCCCCTTTACCCACGGTTGTGTTTTCGATGGTTTCAGGTACCCTTAGTCAACTGAGTTCTGGAAGCAGATGACCCTCCTTCTGACATATTGTCAGAAAGGTCTAATGCTATGTCACAATGCCTGCATAATTCCCCTCACTTCGTGTCATCATGTAGGCATTTTGTCATCTCACATCATCACAAGCAGAAAGATGAGCCCAGTACGCTTAAGATATTTTGAGAGGGGGGAGAGAGAGCAAGAACGTTCACACAAATATCATTGTAGTATATTGTTATAATTATTCTATTTTAGTATTAATCTCTTACTGTGCCTAAATTATAAGTTAAACTTTATCATAGGTGTGTATGTATAGGAAAGAACATAATATGTATAAGGTTGGGTACTATTTGGGATTCAGAAATGTGTAGGAAGTCTTGGAACTCCCCCGCCCAAGATAAGGGGGGACTACTTCAACATTGTGTAAATTTAAAATGGACAATTTGGTGGTTCAGTACATTTATATATTGCAATATGCTTTCTACCATCGCATTACCTAACACTTCCATCATGTCACATTTCTTTTTTTGTGGTGGGAAAATTTAAAATCTAGATTCTCAGCAACTTGGAAGTTTCTAGTACAATATTGTTGTCCATAATCTTTATGCTGTGCATTACATCTCCAGGACTTATTTATCCATGTCTATATATTTTGCTACTGCTTTTCCTAAATGCCTTTCTAGTGGGAAGTCTCAGCAGGAAGCAGATGCACATTCAAACTGGGTACTGTGATGACAGTTTGGTAAAGGGGCAGTGGGGAGGAGATAAGGATGGTGCAGGAGCCTGGAGCTAGCAGCGCCTGGGCAGAAACAGAGAAAGAGGAGGGAGCATTTAGTGCCAGGACCCCAGAGGGGTCACCTCCCAGGACCCACGGTCTAGGGTCTAGGGGCACAGCCATCCTCAGTGAGTTTGTGGGGAGGAACCTGGGGAGAAAATATCCTGAGCTCATGCTCCTCCATCCCTCTCACCTCCTGCAAGGACTCCCTTTTTCTGAACCCAACCAGAAGCCAGAGAGCAAGGCAGCCTGTTGGTGTCATCTGTAAGTGTCTTAGCACACAGAATAAGGGGAGGACAGAGAGTGTCTCTAGAAGCCAGGAACTCCAGAGTTCTGCAGTGCTGCTCCTCAATCAGCGAGAGCTCTGAGGGCAGGGCCATGCTTCCCTGCTCAGTATAACACTGGGTACAAAACAGATGTTCCTAAATGCTGAATAAATATTCATGAACCAGAAGGAGACTAATTTTTAGAATTGTAAAATATATACAACATAAAATTTTACCATTGTAACCATTTTTTCGCAGCTTTATGGAGATATAATTTACATATAACATTGTGTAAGTTTAAGATGCATGACCTGCTGATTTGATACATTTATATATTGCAAAATGTTTATCACCATAGCCCTTGTAACCACTTTGAAGTCACAAATCTGTGGTTTTAAGTTCACTCACCATGTTGTGCCACCATTACCACTATCTAGCTCCAGAACTATCTAGTTTCCATCATCCCAAAAAGAAGACCTTGCAAACATTAGTAGTCACTCTTCATTCCCCCCTCCATCCAGCCCCCAGCAACCACTAATCTGTTTTCTATCTTTATGGATTTACCTATTCTGAATATCTCATATAAATATAAATGCAGACTGAATTGGGAGGGGGAAGAAAACTTATCCCCTCATCTCTTTCTTCTTTCCCCTCATAAAATTCTGCTTGTGGTTTCAGTCACTTGTGTATCAGGCCACTCTGGTAGTAAGAAGGGTGGGTTTCAGAGAAGGAGGACCTGACCTTCCTCTCCCTTTCCCTCAGTTCCCTCTGGGGCCCTGGGAATGATGGGGAAGCTGCTAGCTGATAATGAGACCCCCTCTCCCTTAATGACTCTGGGGGCTGCGGGGATGCCGCAGGCCAGTTCTGCCCTAATTAATTAATAGGGAACGCTTCCCACAGAGGAATTAGCCTGGATTCTTCCATCTCAGGCTCCTCTTGGCTCATTCCCTGCACAGGCCCCACCCTACAGCAGGGGCAGTCATCTGGGACGGCTTGGGGATGCTCCTAGCCTGGTCTGCCCACCTCAGTGCTAGAATCAGAGCTGAAGCCACTTGTCAGAGAGGACCTGTGATGGGCTCAATCTCTGGTCCCATTACTTATTGATATTGATAATATGGGTGGTGACTTAACCTCTTTGAGCCCCGTCTACATCTATAAAAGGGAGCCAGCAGCCTTTGGCTTACTGAGAGAATGGGAGACTCTGGGGCCAGGGACAGGGTGAGGAGAGTGAGGCACTTGTTGGAGGCATGAAATGTAAGGGGGTGCCCTAACATTCTGCAGTTAAGAGAAATGATGCTGGAATATTTTATTGGAATATTAACTTTGAGAGGTGTTAGATATGTTTATGGCCTTGATGATGGTGATGGTTTCATGGGTGTATACTTGAACTCATCCAAGTTATATACATTAAAGATATCCAGCCCTTTACATGTCAATTACATTTCAAT
>ML101713.1:87845-109742 GCA_003697995.1 Taxidea taxus jeffersonii
ATGAAAAAGGCAATGAAATAGTGACTCTGTGTTTACCTAATTTCAAAACAGTGAAATACATCAGATTTCTTTTTTTCTTTACAAGTATTCTTTGGAGATAGAGTTATGTTGTATTTTCTGAGTTCAGAGGTAAGAGAGATATTCTCCTATAAAAAAAGATAAATAATATTCCAATATCAATAATTCAGCCCCCCCCAATTCAGTGGAAAAATTCATAGTGGGCAAAACTTAAAAAAAAAAAAAAGACAGCATTATCAAGAGTGTTGAGCCAAGCCATATGGGAGACTGAGCAGGAGAAAAAAATCAAGAATTCTGATTCTGTCTTTATTTGGAAAGATGATATTTTGCTTGTCGTGAATTTGGCATTCGCTTTGGTTTTTCAAAATTTTGTGTTGAAATGCTATTTATCTGAAATACTGAGTTTTGGGTACCGCTTTTCTTTTTATTCAGGTGGAGTTCATACCACATAAAATTAACCATTTCAAAGAATATAGTGCAGCAGCCCTTAGCACATTCACAATGTTGTGCAACCATCATCTCTATCCTATTTAGTTCTGGAACATTTTAATGCCCCAAAGGACATCAGTACATGTCCTCAATCACTCCCCATCCCTACCTTACCACTGTGTTAGCCTGTCCTTTAATGGTGCAACAGCAATGGTGACTAATAGTTGCTAGCACATCAGCATGAACGAAGCTAGCCGCACCAAACTGTCCTGAGTCCTTCTGTTCTTCACCGACATGCTCATGGTTCAAAAAACAAAAGCCAGTGTCTTTGATGAAGCAATAAAAACAATGTATTTTACTAAACCTCGACTCAAGTGCGTATCTTCATTTTTTCTGATTTTAATGGGTTTTTAAAAAAGACTTGTTTTATTTATTTTTATTTCTTAAAGATTTTAAAATTTATTTTAGAAAGAGAGGGAAAATGAAAGAGTGCAGGTTGTGAGGGCAGAGGAGAGAGAGTCTCAAGCAGACTCTATGTTAAGTGTGGAGCCCAAGCTGGGGCTTGATCTCATGACCCTGAGATCAGGATCCCCAAATCATGACCTGAGCCCAAACCAAGAATTGGGGTGGGGGTACTCAGCTGATTGCACCACCCAGGCACCCCAGGACTTTTTCGTTTTTAACAGTTTTACGTTCATAGCGAAATGGAGCAGAAGGTACAGAGATTTCTCATATGTCCTCTGCCCTCGCACACACACAGCCTCCCCATCATCAACAACCCCTGCCAGAGCAGAGCATTTGCTGTAACTGATGAACCCCCATGGACACACCATTATCACTCAGAGTCCACAGTTTACATTAGGGGTTGTGCTTGGTATTGTACATCCTATGGGTTTGGACAATAGAATGACATGTATCCACCATTATACTCTCAGACAGGGGAGTTTCCTTCCTCTGTGCTCCACTAATTCTTCCTTTCTTTTTCCCTCCCCACTGCCAAACACTGATCTTCTCACTGACTCCGCAGTTTTGCCTTTTCCCAAATATCATAGTTGGAATCACACAGTATGCAGCCTTTTCAGATTGGCTTCTCTTACTTAGTAGTATGCTTTTAAGTTTCCTCTGTGCCTTTTCATTACTTGAGAGCTTATTTCATTACAATGTTGAATAATATTCCATTGTCTGGATGGACCATAGTTTATCCATTTGCCTACGAAAGGACATCTTGGTTGCTCCTGAGTTTTGGCAGTTATGAATAAATAAAGCTGCTATGCCCATCTGTGTGCAGGTTTTTGTGTAGTAGACATAAGCTTTCAACCCCTTTGGGTAAATATCATAGAGTGCACTTACTGGACAGTATGGCAAGAGGATGTTTAGTTTTGTAAGAAGCTGCCTTCTTCAAAACTGTTTACTAAATGCTGTATCAGATCATGTCTTTTTAATATTCTGTAGGATGAAATGGAAAGTGTGCATAAAGCATTTTTCTGCATGCTGAATTACATGGTAGCTGTCTCCAGGAAAATACACCTGCATCATTGACTTGCAAGCTGAAACAGCCACTTTTTAAGTGGGATACCATTTTTAGATATACAAACCTCAGTTTTCCTGAAATCGATATTATTTGACAGACATTCTTCACAAAAGTGAAAGAGAGGGGCCTGTCACTTCAAGAAAAGCAACTGACAGTATTTTTTTTTTTTTTACCAGTGATAATGTTTGAGCTTTTAAGTGAAAACGGGAATTCTGAAAAATCTGTATTTACCACAGTGATCTTGACAGCTTCCCGATGTTTAAAGGCTTTTCTTTTCTTTCTTTCTTTCTCACTTTAAAAAAAAAAGATTTTATTTATTTGAGAGAGAGAGAGTGAGTAAGGGAGAAAGCACAAGTCAGGGGAAAGAGAGAGGGAATAGCAGATTCCCCGCTGAGTAGGGAGCTGAACAGGGATCATGACCTGAGCCTAAGGCAGATGCTTAACCATCTGAGCTACCCAGGGGCCCCTAAAGGCTTTTTTCGTGAGTCTGGTGGTCACACTAAACAACTGTGACTTTTGGATGTCGAATAATGAAATGTGTTCATATTCAGAAAATCCGTGTAACTCAATGAACTAATATTTTTCAAACGACTAGTGCATGATGTTTCAAAATCATGCATGGGTAAAAGATGACATTCAATGGATTTTAATGTTAATAGAATAGAAAAGGTTCACTGGCAGTCTCAGATCTCACACTGCAACTATCCTTTAAGAAACTAAGACATAGGGTGCCTGGGTGGCTCAGTCGTTAACCATCTGCCTTTGGCTCAGGTGATGATCCCAGGGTCCTGGGATTGAGCCCACATCCAGCTCCCTGATCAGCAGGAAGCCTGCTTCTCCCTCTCCCACTCCCCCTGCTTGTGTTCCCTCTCTCGCTGTGTGTTTGTCAAATAAATAAATAAATAAAATCTAAAAAAAAAAAAAGAAACTAAGACATATTGAGGGGCACCTGTATAGCGCAGTTGGTTAAGCATCTGACTCTTGGTTCCACCTCAGGTCCTGATCTCAGGGTCCTGAGATTGAGCCCCATCTTTGAGCTCCACACTCTGCAAAGCCTGCTTAAGATTCTCTCTCCATCCATTCCCCATTCCCCTCTCTATCAAACAAATAAATAAATCTTAAAAAAAAAAAAAGAAACCAAGGGGAGCCTGGGTGGCTCAGTTAGTTAAGCATCTGCCTTCAGCTCAGGTCATGGTCCTGGGGTCCTGGGATTGAGCCCTGCATCAGGCTCCCTGCTCAGTGGGGTGTCTGCTTCTCTTTCTGGCCCTCCCCCATCTCATGCTCTGTGTTTCTCTCACTCGCTCAAATAAATAAAAAAAAAAAAAGAAGCCAAGGCATATTAAATTTTGGTATATTCTTCAAGAATAGCCACAAGTATCTGAAAAATTGATTAAAATATTCTTCTTTTTAAGGGGCTCCTGAGTAGCTTAGTGGGTTAAGCCTCTGCCTTCAGCTGGGTTTATGATCTTGGGGTCCTGGGACCGAGCCCTTTGTCAGGGCTCTCTGCTCAGTAGGGAGCCTGCTTCCCCCTTTCTCTCTGCCTGCCTCTTTGCCTACTTGTTTGTGATCTCTGTCAAATAAATAAATGAAATCTTAAAAAAAATTATCCTTTTTCCAATTACCTGTCCATGTGAAGTTAAGTTTTCTTCATAACACTTCAACTAAAACAGAACATCATGACAGATTCAAGGAAGAAGATACACTTCTCATTGTTCAAGATAGTTTTGTTCTATAAAGTTGCTGCAAATACTGAATTACTGAATACTGAGCCACGGTCCTCAGGGAGAAATACCTGGTTAGGTTTCTGCAAGCCTGTGTCACATTTTTTACAACCAACCATTCACCAACCAATGCTTAACTCTGTTTTATGTGTGTTTCTGTGTAAACACACCTTATTTAACATATGCTGTTGGTTTATTAACATTGAATTCACAACCAACAGCACTGTAACTCATGCCCGAGTGAAGTTCACCTAGCATACATTTCTCAGTGAGGCACACCACAGCCTTCTTGTGCTAACCAACCCTAGACAGTACTTAGCACTATGCCTTAGGCCATTTTAAACAGCAAAATCAACAAAGAGCACACAAATGTGAAAACCACGGTACTAAATAGACTGTAAAAAGGACATCCTATACTGCACAGCATCTGAAACATGAAGGCAGAACACAGCCTTGGTCAGGTTCAGGTGGGAACGTGCATGCCAGCTCTCTGTAAGCATGTCTGCTAATGGCCACAAAGTGCCACAGGTATTGGTTTTGGGGTCATATAGAAGTTTAAGTGAGTGGGTGAACTTGTAAATATGGAATCCTCACATAATGAGGATTGACTGTATGAGAATCCCTTTCCTCCTTCCTTCCTTTCTTTTTTTTTTAAAGATTGTATTTATTTGTCAGAGAGAGAGAGAGAGCGAGAGAGCACAAGCAGGGGGATCGGCAGGCAGAACAGGCAGAGGGAGAAGCAGGCTCCCCCATGAGCAAGAAGTCCAATGTGGGACTCGATCCCAGGACCCTGGAATCATGACCTGAGCTGAAGGCAGATGCTTAAACGACTGAGCCTCCCAGGCATCCCTCCCACTTTCTTTCTATTAAATGAGATATGAAAGCAATTTGCAAAAGTGTAAAACGTTACTTGTCTTCTCATAATTTTTTCTTGTGTTGGAAAATATAATTATTTTTCATAGAATATGCTATTTTTTATCAAAATTGATTTATTTCTCTTATAGGTGTAGTTAGAATGATCACAGGTGGACAGACTAATAGTGAAAGTCCATTATACTCAAAAACTATCTTTTTGGTAGTGGAGATTATCAAAAGACAGAGGAGCTCACTGAAACCAGTTAATCATCAACTAATGTCAGAAACCCTGTTATTAATAATTTTTGCATTAAATGATAAAGTCCCAGGGAATAGATACATTCCTTGAAAGGGGATTAACCTTTTTAAAATTTATTTTTATTAACATATAATGTATTATTTGCTTGAGGGGTACAGGTCTGTGAATCATCAGTCTTACACAACAGAATATGCTATTTTGATTAACATATAATGAGTTTATTTTTAGGTTAAGATAAGTAAATAAATATTTTAAAAACTTTCCCAGCCTTAACTTCTAATACAGTGAAGATGGATAATTATTATCCACAGATGAAAACTTTTCAGTGTCCCATGATCTTTTTAATCAACAGACACACTTTCTTAGAAGAGTTTTGGATTTACAGAAAAATTGAAAACATGGTACAGAGAATTCCCATATTCCTCCTCAATGATTTCCCCTCTCTTCTATTAGTATGATACATTTATTTCAATTAGGGAGACAATATTGATACATTATTATTAAAGTCCACCCTCGGTGGAAATGTCTTTAGTTTTCCCCCTAGTATCCTTTTTCTGTTCTGGGAGCCCCCGTGGGACTCACATTTCATGAGGCTACTCTTTGCTGTGACAGTGTTTCAGACTTTCCTTGTGTTTGATGGCCTAGCATTTTTGAGGAGTATAGCCCAGTATATCATAGGATGCCCCTCTATTGGAATTTGATTTTTTTGAAGGGATGATTAGACTGCGGTTTTGGGTTTTGGGGGTCCACTTTAATTGTTAAAAGTGTTTAAAAAAAAGGGAGGTGCCTGGGTGGCTCAGTTGGTTAAGCAGCTAACTTGATTTTGGCTCAGGCTGTGATTTCAGGGTTGTGATCCCAGGGTCAAGAGATCGAGCCCCACGTTGGGCTCCACATTGAGGATGGAGCCTGCTTAAGATTCTCTCTCTCTCCCTGTGCTCCCCCACTCATGCTTTTTCTCTCAAAAACAAAAAAAAATTTAAAAAGAGTGTAAAGAGGTTCTGAGAACCAATCATTTCAGAACTTCTCTGATTTACTTATTATTTTGTGTAAAAGAGCAAGAGGTGCTCTGTCTTCTTCCCTGCTCAATCCCCAGCTTTTAGCACAGCCTAGCCCCCCATGGACACAAGATAAATATTTGTGGAGTGAATGACTACAGAGGGCAGGAGCTCTAGGCTCAGGCTCAGAGATCAGTGCAGAATCTTCCTGCACAGCCCCTGACAGAAAAAGAAGGAGTGGGGAGGGTTCAGGGAGGAGTTGCAGGTGTGGCCCAGGAGAACCTGGCACTTAGGGGAGGGGCTCAACCTTAGCCACACACTGAAATCACTCAGGGAGCATGAAAACCCGCTGATGCTTGATCCCCACACAGGGACACTAATGGAATTGGGCTAGGGTGTCTCTTGGGCATCAGAATTTTCAAAAGTTCCCCTGGTAATCACCAAGTACAGCTAACTTTGAGAACCACCTATCTGGGGGAGTGGGGCTACTGTCAAGGAGGAGAGTAGGGTAGTATAGAGAAAGAGCTGGAACTCTGGAGGTTGCTCTTGCCTGTGTGACTTTGGGAAAGTTACCAAACCTCTCTGAAAGGCTGTCCCTTCATCCAATGGGGGTAGTGGTATCTACTTCAGAGGGGTGTGTGGATTAACTATAAGCAAAAGAGCCTGCCCAGGCTAGGAAGTTGCCCTCAATAGTTGTTCGATAACAACAGCAGTAACAAACATATACTGATTTTTATGACCTGTGGGGCTGAGACCTCAGCTCTTGAAAAGGGCAGTTAGCTTTCAGGAGAGGCGGAGGGCATTTGGAATCGACCAAATCGGTGTCGTTTGGAAAGAAACTGCAGGATCAACTTTGCCAGGTGTATTCTAAAGACAGCAAAGAATAATATTAATTACAACAATACAGGAATTATTCGTCTCCCATCTGTACGATGCTTCATGGGGCTCGCAGCATCTCCACACTCACGCGCTTGAATTTTTCTCAGCTTTAATTTTCTGTGGGGTCGGCCAAGTAATCTCCGTTGTTTAAATAAGACCAAGCTCAGAGAGGGAGAGGGGCTGGCCCAAGGGCACACAGCGGCGAAGAGGCCAAGGCCTGGCTGTGCGCCGAAGGGAGAAGCGGGGCAACCGAGCCCACGTGGGGGCCGGGACACCTAGAGGATGGCCCCCGCGTCTGGCCCAGACCTCCTCGGGGGATGCGGGTCCGGGCCCAGCGGTACCGGGGCGGGTCCAGCAGCTCTCCGGGGACTTTCGGGCCTGCGGGGAGGGGGGCGTGGAGGCGCGGGAGGCGGGAGCGGGGGCGGGACGCGGGAGAGCCCACCCACCTCGCCCAGCCCAGGATCCCCCTCCCGCCCCACCAGCGCGGTGCCCTTCCTCCCGCGCTGCGGCTGAACCTGGGCTCGGCGCGGGGGAGGCGGGGGGCATCCCGGAGGGGATCCCGCCCCCTCCCCCGGCAGCCCCGCGCCCCCGCACCCACGTGAGCGCAGGGCCAGCCGGAATCCCACCCGCTGCACAGCGCGTCCCGGCTTCGCGCCGGTGCCTCCGCCGTCCTGTCCCCGCGCCAGCTCGGCGCCATCCCTGGCGGGTCCCCGCTGCTCCGGCCGGGCGCTTCGCCGGGCTCCCGCCCCTGCATCCGGGCGCAGCGCGCAGGCCGAGGCGCGGGCAGGCTGCCCCCGCCGCTCCGGGCGTGGGTGAGTGGGGACACCGCGGCTCCGCTCGGCCAGGGGCTCTGGGGTCGGGGCGGGCGGGATCCGAGGCGGGCTTGGCCCACCCTGGGGTCAGGCGGGTGGGGCGCCCCCGCGTCCGGGTTCCCAGCTCTCGGCCGCCTTTGTCTCTGCTGCCCCTCAGCATGATCGCCGCCGCTCTTCAGGTCGCCTTGGTGAGTTTCCTACCACCTTAGCCATTCATTACCCGTGGTCTCATTACCCATCTCCCTCCTCCTCATCCCATCTCTCTGACCGTGGCCTCAATTCGTGGGCAGGTTTCCATCTCTGTGCGTGATGCTTCCTCCATTTCCAGGGCTCAGCTCCCATCCCTATCAGGGTGTTTATTCCTCCAACTCCGGACAGACTGATTGCGACTGAGACTTTGGCCGCCGTTACACCGGTGGTGGGTGGGAAGTTGTGTGTGTGTGTGGGTGGTGGTGGGGGTGTGTGTGTGGGACGCTGAATTTATGCGTGCCTCTCCTTCCTAGAGAGGTGTGTGGGCTGGGTGCTTAAATGTGGGAAGGAATTTGAATGTCTGAAGTTTTGTGTCTGGAGTGCCAAGTTGTGTGTGTGTGTGTGTGTGTGTGTGTGTGTGTGTGTGTGTACTCTGTGGCTCTCCGTGTACGGAGTTTCATTTAGGAAGGGGAATTGTTCAGGGTCTTGAAAGTGTGTGGGGGGTTGTATGTCTGATGGTGTGCATGAAAGTGTGTGTGTGTGTGTGTGTGTGTGTGTGTGTGTGTGTAGGGATTGTACAGCCAACACTGCAGGAGTGGAGTTGCATTTCTGACGGTGTGCATTGGGCTTGTGTGTCTGAAGAGTTCTGTGTGTGTGACTCTATGTCTGTGCGGTGGTATTTGTGTCAATTGCACACGAAGGCTCGTGAAACTGTGTGTTTGAAGCTGTGTGTGATATGTTATGTATGTGCTTTCTGTCCTCTCTTTCCTTCCCCCACTCACTCCTCTGGCCAGCAGAGTGCTGAGATAAAATGTAGAGGAAGCATACATTTGCCCACTGAGCTTGCTTCGGTTTTAGGATGTAGAGGCCCTTCCTTTCTTTCTTTTGGCTTCAAGGGAGGGGAGGCCATCAGGTCTCATTGCATCTCAAAATCGAGGATGCGGAAACCAGGTGGGAGATCCATCCTGAGCTCCTGCAGACTGGGGACACTTGAAGGCCACATCCCAAGCAGCAAGCCTAAAAAAAGAAAAAAAACCACCACCACCACCACAACAACAAAAACCAGGGTCAAGAGAATGCTTAGGATCAGGAGAGACTGGAAAAGAGAGAACCCAGGGTTCAGTGTTTGTCTCTACCCTCAGCTGTGTGTCTGTTGGGTTTCTGCTTTATATCAACCCCAGTTGATCTCTATTTTGTGCCCACCAGGCGCTGTTCTAAGCGTCATGTGAATTGGGCCATCCAAGCCACACAAAAGTGACCAGTTCCAACAGGGTGGAGGGAGATTTGAAATAAAGAGCTCAGGTATGCTCTTCTAGCAGGGACTAGCAAATTTTGTCTGTAAAAGGCCAGAGATTGTAGTGTGGCCCACATACTCTCTGTCCCAACACCCCTGCTCAGCTGTTGTAGTACGAAAGTAGCCATAGACAACACATAAGAAATGAGTGTGGCTCTGTGCCAATAAAACTACTTATAAAAGCAAGCAGGGGCCTGGATCTGGCTCTTGGACTTGGTTTGTGCATTTCTGCAATACGCTGTACTGCTTCTTGCAAGGAAGAGAAAGGAAGGACACAAAACTAGTTCTGGACCTTTTGTGGCTAGTTGGGATCTCAGCTGGACACTCCCTGGGGACCCACAGGTAATTCTGTGCTACTGCTTGGTGACTGAGAACATGTATTCTAGAGAGAGGGAGGAATTACGAGTTTCCCGTGTAGCCTGGGGTTCCATGTCTGGGATTTTTCCACTGCAAGGTGAGAAGCAGTGAAACTATGGTTTCAAAGTGATGGACCCATTTGGAGCAGGACCCCAACTGGGGGTTTGGCATTGAGAATGGGGGCTTGGACCTGGAGGGAGCAGGGCCTGAAGAGTAGAGGCAGGTGTTCCATGCTTTGGATATGGGGGACCAGAAAAAGGGAAGGAAGACAGTGACTCCAGAAAAGTGACTGCACAGCCAGTGGCAGAAAAAAAAATCCAGGGGTCTACCTACTGGTGGAACTGAGACTTCTCTCAGACTCCCATATTCCCAGCCCCAACCTGGGTGAAGTTCAGCACAGGCACAATATTGACTGCCTTCCTTTGGCTTGGAGAATTTTTTAAGAGCCAAGTAAATCTGGTGTATTTGTCAGGAAACAACACACTAGAAAAGCAGAACTGGAAAGATATGAGCAAAGTTAAGGGAAACCAGTAAGAATGATGTAGTAACACTCAGGGACCAGCAAGAATGGGGGTGGGGAAAGCGGAGGGACAAGCAGGGAGGCAGGGAGGGAGGAGGACAGGGCCAGAGCCTTGGCTGAAATGAAGGATTGTGTTTCTTTTTTAGTTGAAACATATTTGACATGCAACATTGTGTAAGTTTAAAGTGTGTACCATGTTGTTTTGATAAATTTACATATTGTAATATGATTGTCATTGTAGCAATGGCTCCTCTATCTGGTCAGGGGAGCCAAGAACACCCAACAGGGAAAGGATGGTCTCTTCAACAGGTATTGGGAAAACTGGATAAAAACATACAGAAAATGAAATTGGACCCCTCTTTTACACTACTCAGAAAAATTAACTTGAAATGGATCCAAGCCTTAAACATAAGACCTGATACCATAAAACTCCTAGAACACAAGGTAGGGAAGAAGCTCCTTGACATTGGGCTTGGCAAAGATTTTTTGCATATAACACCAAAAGCATAAACAAAAGCAAAAATAAACAAGTGAGACCACATCACACTAAACACTGCACAGTAAAAGGAAATGAAAAGGCAACCTACAGAATGGGAGACATTTTTTTTGTAAACCATGTATCAGATAAGAGGTTAATATCCTAAATATATAAAGAACCCATACAACTCAATAACAAACAACAATCTGATTAACAAATGGACAGAGGAAATAAATAGACATTTTTTTTTCAAAGAAGGCATCCAAATCGCCAATAGATACATAGGACTGACAGGAGACTGAGGCAGAGGAATGCAACCTTGGCTGAACAGGGGTGTGGCAGGGAGAATGCTGCTCCCACCAGCCATTCTGCTGCTTCCCATTGGTCAGACCAAAAGGGGAGTAAGTGGGCAAGGGATCCTGGGCAGTGCCACCCCTGGTGGTCAACTGTTTGCTTGAAGTGAATCTACAGGGTCAACAGAATTCCCAGGATGCCTGGAATACGGATGCTATCACACTTTTTTTTTTTTCCCTGTGAGATAATTGCAGTCCAGGCTGTCTGTCGTTCAAGAATAGGATATCCAGTGCCCTGGGCCCATGATACTTTTAGGGATCCACAGAAATGTTTTAACTTATTTTGTATTTTATTTATTTATTTATTTTGTTTTCATTTTTTTTTTAAATCAGAAGAAAGAATTACACTTTTATTTTTTAAATTTAATTTAATTTTCTCAGTGTTCCAAGATTCATTGTTAAGAACTCCAGTTTTAGATCAAAGAAAATGGTTTAATGTATAATGTTAGGTGAAATTCACATACCAGAAACAACCATTTTAAAGTGGCATCAGTGGCCCTTAGTACATTCTCGATGCTGTGCAACCATTCCCTCTATCTAGTTCCAAAATACTATATTCATTTTTATAACAATTCACTTGTAAAAATATAATTTAATATTTTAATATAATGTATATATTTTAATGGAGGAAGGAGTCCACAAAAATAATAGTTCCTCTGGCTCATGCTACAAGCTGCCTGATACATGTAATGTGTTTTGTTGGTATCCCATCCAAGTACTAACCAGGCCCGACCCTGCTTAGCTTCCGAGATCAGACGAGATCGGGCGCGTTCAGGGTGGTATGGCTGTAGACGGTGTTTCGTTGGTAAAGGATAGGCAGGTTTTTATTTTTATATGCATTTCATTTAACGTGTATTGAAATATAATTTGCATTTCAAGTAATGATCTCATTCCATTTAAGAGATATTTATTTAAATAAGCATATAAGGTTATAGGGATGGGGTCAAATATAGAGGAGACGCAAAAGTCTGAAGTTTGGGAAACACCCAGAGTGATTCTGAACATCACATTTCCCTTCAAAGATGGATCCTGAAGAGCCACTGGGGTCAAGAATTGTCACCATTTCCTTCCTGAGGAATCCCACCTCCAACCCCTCTGCTCACGCATGAAGGGCACTTGTATTTATTGGGCACTCACTGTTTGCCAGGCACCTGCTGATTTTGTCATTGTGGAAAGGCCACTTGTTAGCACCACCAGGCCAGACACCAAACCATATTAATTTGGGGGGGCTAACACCAGGATGTCTTGTCTAGGCCTCTGCATGCAGTTGGTGCTCAGTAAAGGCTTGCTAGTTTGGTTTGTGTGCTGGGACAACTCCCAGCTGCTTGTGAGGGTATGAAATAAGGAGGGCCCTGGAGTCAGGAATGGCAAGGGCGTCCATTACATTGTGGTCTCCTTCCCCTTCATGTCTGGGAGCGGATTGTGGAGATCTGGACCCTTTTCTGCCAGGATTTAACTCTGAGCCCCAGGCAGTGTTCTCAGGTGTCCCAGCAGGGGCACATCCCACGTGGACAGGTGGACATGGCCCCTCCCCTGGTGTTTGGATTCTGAGTTCCTCTTCAGCTTTGTCCACCCTTTCCCCTGTCCCCACAGCCACCTTCTGTCCTCTCCCTTACCAGAAGGCCCCTTTGTCCCCCGCAGATAGACCATGAGCAGCCACGGGAACAGCCTGTTCCTGAGGGAGAGTGGCCAGCGTCTGGGCCGGGTGGGCTGGCTGCAGCGGCTGCAGGAGAGCCTGCAGCAGAGAGCACTGCGCACCCGCCTGCGCCTGCAGACCATGACACGTGAGCACGTGCTGCGCTTCCTGTGCCGGAATGCCTTCATCCTGCTGACCGTCAGTGCTGTGGTCATCGGTGAGCTGGATGGGAGGGGTGGAGACCTCAGAGAAAGTCCCGGCATGCACACATCGTCACTCACTCCACCCACTCATTCTCACCTGCACATGCACTTGGCAATACCCACCGCTTTCCCTGGAAAGGACACATTCACACAAATGGGGCCCAGTGACCCAAACCATTCCACAGAGAGCTTTCCTTTCGGTCCTAGGGGTCACCCTGGCCTTTGCCCTGCGCCCATACCAGCTCACCTACCGCCAGATCAAGTACTTCTCTTTCCCTGGAGAGCTTCTCATGAGGATGCTGCAGATGCTGGTGCTGCCACTCATTGTCTCCAGCCTGGTCACAGGTGAGAGAGCCCAGGCCAGTGCTGGCCTCCAAGACCCATCCCGGAGCCCCCACTCAAGCCTGGAGCCAAAGCTATGGCAAGCATGGGATCACCTCCCTATCTTAGGACCTCACACATTAACCCTGCACCTACTCCAAGTTCTTGGCTAAAGCCTAGATCTTCATCAGACTCAGGTTCTAGTCCCCATATGATTTATGCCACTTATCTCAGTAACTCTACCGTGCTTTTCCATGTAGATAAAATACCAGCCTGCTAGGGGCTTACCATCATCCAAAGGTGAAAGAAAGGCTGTGATAGGGCAGCTGGGGAAGATAGAATGGCATCAAGGGTCAGGGGGTGGGATTGGGTGAAAGTGTTTGAGATGGAGGTGACAGGATGGTGGGTGGGGGCCAGGGTAGAAATAGGGATGGGTTATGCAGAAGGTTGAAAACTTCTGTTGTAGAGGTCCAAATAGTAAATATTTTCAGCATTGGGGACCATATGATTTCTGTCAACTATTTAGTTCTGCTGTGGTAGTGCAGGAGCAGCTGCAGATTCATCAGTAAGCAAATGCATATGGTTGTGTTCCAATAAAACTTTATTTACAAAGCCAGACAGGGGGCCAGATTTAGCCTCTAAGTGGTTGATTGCCAACCTCCAGATTTTGGGATGGGAATGAAGATAAAGGACTGAAGAGTGGTTTCTTGGGTTGGGTTTCCCAGAAGCAGAGCCTAAAATGGGGATATTTGCACAAGTGATATATCAAGAGATAGCATTCAAGAGAGACCCATGAGGAAGCAAGGGGAGCAAGATGGAGCAGGGAAAGAATCTAAGCAGAGATGGGTTCAGAAGAAGGCTGGCTTCTCAGCCTTATCCCATGGATAACTCTGGAGCAGGAGAAAAGCTACAGAATTGTTCTTCCCAACTCTCCCCTCATCTGAGTCAAAGGAATTGGCCTTCTGAATCCCTGTACCAGGCAGCCTTTGGCTTTAGGTCTTCAATGAGTTATTTCTGGGCAAAGCAACTTTTGTTCTGCTGAGGGCCGTTCTCCAGAGAAGGGGGCCACACAAACTGTTGGGAGCCAGCAACGCAGCAGTTGAAGGGCAGTTCTGTTAGCCTGGTAAAGGGCTTTTGGATGGAGCACCAAAAGAACTATTTCTCAGAGATAGGGTACAGTAAGGTGGGCTGGAGGGAAGTATAATCTTGGGGTCAATAGTAGGATGAAGAGTGGAATGAAGGTGAAATTATGGTGTAACATAGGCATAAATGGAGGGTGGGGTGGGAGTTGAAAAGTTTGGCTTGAAGTAGAGGATGTTTTGTGAAGTGGGGCTTGGGATGAAGAATGGGGTGGAAGGCATATTTGGAAAATAGAATAGGGGTTGAAGACTGATAAGAGGGGTCAAATGATGGCAGTGTGGGTGCTGGGGTGGGGCACAGAAGGCAGAGACTCTTGGCAAATTCTTGTTGAGCTGGTGGTATGAGGGAAATAGAGCTGATGGTTGGGAGAGTGGGTGGTGGGGTGTGGATAGCGCTGCTCAGGGCTGCACCACCTGTCCTCCAGGTATGGCATCCCTGGATAACAAGGCAACAGGGCGGATGGGGATGCGGGCAGCTGTGTACTACATGGTGACCACGGTCATTGCTGTCTTCATTGGCATCCTCATGGTCACCATCATCCATCCTGGGAAGGGCTCCAAGGAGGGGCTGCACCGTGAGGGCCGCATTGAGACCATCCCCACGGCTGATGCCTTCATGGACCTGGTCAGGTGACGTCCTTTCTAATTTTGATGGGAACTCTGGCCCTAAATACAAGCAGCCATACTCAAGGAGAGACAAAGGGGACAGGCTGATTCAGCCTGGAAATGCAACACCCAAGTTGAACCTAGTTCATTGATACCCATTTTGTCCTGGAGTCTTGTGCAAATCCTGAGAGTAGCTGCTTCCTAGGGTAGGATCTTTTGGACCTTAGGCTCTGGAGGCTTTAGCTGCATCTTGAAATGAGCTCAGAACAGGTGGTATTTGGGGTTACCAAGCTCCTTTTCTTTTAAAGAAGCTAAATTTTGCCAGCCAAAACCAAGGCTTACCATGATTCTTCCCTAGTCACCGAATTAGAGGAAATCCACATCTGAGGTCCACAAGTTATCTGTGTTTTTTGAGGCATCACTGGCTCATGTGTGTGAATTGAAGTCTGAGGTAGCATAGGGTTCTATGGAAGGACTTAGAGAGGAATGGATTTGAGGTCCATTTACACTCCTTTTGAGCTGTGTAGCTTTGGGTAACTTCTGTAAGTTTTCTCTGTGTTGGTTTCTTTGTGCATAGAATGGGGACCTTGGTAGTGCTCATTTCAAGAGTTATTGTTGTGTTTATATAAGCACTTAGCTTTAGATACTTTAGATAACTTTAACTTTAGATAAGCGCTTAGCTCAGTACCTGAGTAAGCATTCTAGAGTAAGCATTCACTTGTTGGCTGCCATTATTATGGTTGGTATTATTGCTATTATTCTTACTATTATCACCCTGGACTCCTTCCCAAGGTCTAACCACCTCCCTTCTGATGTTTTTCTGCAGAAATATGTTTCCACCCAACCTGGTCGAGGCCTGCTTCAAACAGGTCAGGGGGAAGTGCATGGTGTGTCCAAGGAGGTTTGGAGGGGGGTTAGCTTGATGCTGAGTGAGTGGTTCTGGGGTGAGGCCTGGGGTGGGTCCTGGAAGAAGAGCATGCCAGTGCAGTGGGCAGGGGCATTTGGAAGAGTCTGGGAGAAAGAATGTACCTCCCATTGGTGGAATGCTCAAGGGAAAGATAACAGAAAAGGACTTAGGCCAAGAACTCCCTGGGGATGGTGCTGAAGGAGGAACCAGGGCATCTCATCATAGATGGCTGAGGAGAGAGGTTCCCAAATTTCTCTGAACAGGGAGCTTTGAAAAAGGCAGAATCTTTCCTCATTCTTCTGTGCATTGGTTGTTCACTCCTTTATTCATGTATTCCTTCACTCGTTCTTCTATGCATTGGTCAAGTCCTCTAAATAAGACTCTCCAGGGGTAGCAACCAGGAATTGGTGTTCTAAATAAACTTCTTCAGGAGATTCTGATGAATTGATTTTGGCCCCAATCTCTCCATATTTCAGTTCAAGACACAGTATAGCACGAGGCTGGTAACCAGGACCATAGTGAGGGCAGAGAATGGATCTGAGCCGGGCACCTCCATGCCTCCCCCGTCCTCAATGGACAACGGAACTAGCCTCCTGGAAAATGTCACCTGGGCCTTGGGCACCCTGCAGGAGGTGCTGAGCTTCGAGGAGACTGTACCTGTGCCTGGCTCAGCCAATGGCATCAATGCCCTGGGCCTTGTGGTCTTCTCTGTGGCCTTTGGGCTGGTCATTGGTGGCATGAAACACAAGGGCCGAGTTCTTCGGGATTTCTTCGACAGCCTCAATGAGGCTATTATGAGGATGGTGGGCATCATTATCTGGTAAGTGCTGGGTTTTGACAGGGCTGACAGGTGATGGCACATGGGAAGTGTGGAACCAGGACTGGGAAGTCAGGCTGTGGGCCAGCTGCCTGGAGCCATTGGGACCATTTTGCCAAGGTCATTCAAGTATATATTGGTTGATTTACTCATTCATACATTCATTCATAAACTCATTCACAGACTCACCCATGCATTAATGAAGCCATTGATTGACAGACTGATTGATTTACTCACTCTGCTGTGTATTCAGTCAAGCTCATTCTTTGGCCCACTCATTCATCTCTGAATTTGTTATTCTCCCATTTACTCCCTCATGTATTCCCTGCATTCATTCACTTAACACACTCATTCATTCACTCACCCATCATTTGTGTCTCATTTGCTCATTTCCTTATTTGTTTATCCACTCACTAGTTATTCCTTAGTTGATGCATGCGTGCATCCATTTTACCATTCTCTATTCCGTCACCAATTCCTTTACTCATTCAGCAGATCTTTTCCTGGGTTAACTTTGTCTGGAACGCAGGGATATGCTGAATTCAGCCCCTGTCCCCAAGAAGCTTATGAAATCTTGGAGGAGACAGACACATCCTAGATAAGTGTATTACAAGGTGGAAGGTTCTAGAGCAAAGGGGCATTCAAAAAGAGTTGGGAACATGAAGAAGTGAGCAGCCAAGGAAGGGATATGCAGTGAACTCTGCCTGGTAAGGTGAAGAGGGAGTTATGGAAAAGGTTTCCTCATAGTTGGGTCTTGAAAGGCAAGTGGGAACCCAATAGGACAGGAATGGAGAGAGGCCCTTCAACCAGGGAAAGAGAACATACAAAGCCTGCAGGAACCTGAGTTGGCTGGAGAATGGTGGGGAGTTCAGGGAGGTGGGAGAACAGGGTAAGTTGGGAGTGGTGGTGCAAGATATTAACAAGATTGTCTAGGGCCAGACTGGGGAAGACTTTGTACATAATCCCCAATAATTAGAAAGTTGTATAGGGGGCTAGAGGCCAAGTTTAAAACTTGGGAAAGGAGCTGAGGTGGGAGCTTATCAAGGATAGGCAAAAAGACTGACAAGATGGAAGTTCGACTGTACTGGAAACCATAAACTTATAGTGGTGTCGTTGGCAGAGTTTATCCAGGTGTGCTGGCTGGGTGAATGTAGAAGGAAAGAAGCCCCATGCAATTGACCTAGGGTTGAGGAGTTTTGTGGAGAATGAAGAGGAAGGATGATGATGAGGGAACTGGGGAGGGGGTTCACAGAGCAGGCATAGAGGTAGGTGAAGACTGGGAGACAGCTCATGGTCTCACCATGAGCCCAGCTGAGCCCAGGGGAGTACAGATGTGGCCAGAAGAGTGCTCCACATCCGCCTTCCCACCACCTCAGGATGGGTCTCATTGTTTCTGACCCAAGCTATTGTACCAATTTCCCAAGAGGTCCCTGCCTCCTCCTGTCCTCCAATGCCTCTACCATGAGAACAACCAAGTGTAGTCTTCAGTTTCTAAAAAGAGGAGTAACAGCCAAAGCCTGGTGATGGGTGAAAGAAGGCACCACTGACAGGTGCCAGTGTCTCATCTTGCAAGACTAAGATGCACTGGTTTGTGGAGAGCACAGGTGGGCCTCTGATGAACTCACTCTGTCTCCTCTCACTTGCCACTCCCCAAACACTGTCTGCTCTCTTCTCCTTCAGCACTTCTAGCTCATGCTCATCTCAGGGTCTTTGCATGGTGCTTGCAATGCTTCCTCTTGAGATAGATGTGTCTCTTCACATCATTCAGGCCACCGTGTGAACATCACATCTCCAGGGAGGCTCTTCCTGACCACTCATGCTGATGCAGCCCACCGAGGGATTCTGTTACGCAGCTCTCACCATCTGAAGTTTTTAATTAGGCATTTCTATGTGTATTGCCTGTTTTCCCCATTAGAATGTAGGTGCCACAGGGGCAGGGACTGTGTCACTGGAGCAGAGTAGGTGCTCAAGAGAGTGGTTGGATAAATAAATGATTTGATAAGACATGTGGTTTGGGATGTCTGGGGGAAATTCAGGTGAAATAACTGAGGGCCAGTCAGTGAGTGAGAATATGCACTTACAGGAAAGAGAACAGGGACATTGAGGTTACACATTTAAACAAACAGAGTTGGAGGTGGTGAATAAGGGAAGTTTGAAGGCCAGTGATAGGGGATGTTTGGGCCACAACTAGGGAGAGTTCCAAAGAGTGACTATTTGGGGAGGGACTTGAATGGTGAGTGGGGGAAAGAGAAACCTTATAAGATTGTATGTGCTGGAGTTGTAGGAACTTTTCCATGCTGTTCTGGGTGTGATCTGTGGGTGAGCAGGCAGAGGCAGTGGGATATGTTTATGGGGTCCATCCCTGTTTGTCAGTATGTGGGAAAGTTTGGGCGGAGTAGGGTGCTGTATGAGTAGGGTGCTGTATGCAGAGCACTGCCTGGCTCTATGGGCTTATATGGGCAAAGCCTTGGGGATGCCAGCTCTGAGCTTTAGGGGAAGTCATGAGGGCACTCTGACAGGTGTCTGGCTTGGCCTAGGTATGCACCTGTGGGGATCCTGTTCCTGATCGCTGGGAAGATCCTAGAGATGGAGGACATGGCTGTCCTGGGGGGTCAGCTGGGCATGTACACCCTGACCGTCATCGTGGGCTTGTTCCTCCATGCTGGTGGTGTTCTGCCCCTCATCTACTTCCTCATCACCCACCGGAACCCCTTCCCCTTCATCGGGGGCATGCTGCAGGCCCTCATCACTGCCATGGGCACGTCTTCCAGGTATGGCTTCATCCCCCACCCCCAGCACTTTTCTGAGGTTCACTGTTTGTTGTTCACAGGCTCTCCTAAGAGTCCTGGCCCCCAACCCCTCTACTGAACCTTATCTGAGCTATGTGGTAATGTCAGTGGTTCCTGAAGGTCTGCAGGCCAGTCAACACCTGGGTGCTGATCTTTGTCCCAAACTGGCTCTCCTGACCTGTTTTCCACATTTTCTATTTCTCTATTTTATGTGGAGGAGAACCAGCTGCCAATTTGAGGTTAGGACCAAGGTGCCCCCTATTCTGTGTTATTTTCTAGCTTAGAGTCTCATTTCCCCTCGAAATGGTCTCTGGGAGCTCACTTGGCTCCTTTCTCCTCCTTCCCCTTTTTTTGTGGTTTTATGGGGTTAGTAAAGAGCTTCCCTTTTCCCTGTCATCCAAATTCAAAGAGGTTTGAGACGTATCACAAGAATCAACTGGATGGAAGAATAATATCATTGTTATTCTCAAAATGCTGCCTGGAGAATTCGCCTTTTGGTCTTTGGCCAATAAGACTGATGTCATTGTAGCCCAGAATGACACTCACCTGATCACCACAGGTTGGATCCCCGGAGGCCTTCTTTGTGAGACCAAGCTTCTCACTGCATGACATCAAGCTGACCAGACCACATGTTTTGTGGACAGGTCAACTCCAAGTGAGATGTCCATTCCTTCAACTAAACTCACCAGTTAGACCGCTCTTCCCCTGCTGTGGAGTGGTGGGGAGAGAGACCAGGAGGGCTAGTGTAGCTGATGTTGCTTCCTGAGCTACATGAGTGGGGATTAGGGGTCTATGTTACACTTCTCTTTTAACCCTGAGGGCGTGAGAGCTCAGTAGACCCTAGTCCTTTCCTTTCTGGGAGTGGAAAGTTCACTAGTGACATGAATAAGTGTCTAGTAATTAGCTTTAAGCTGTTGGCTTTAAGTGGGTCAAGAGACCTTCAACCTGGGGGACTACCATTGCCATGTGCTTCTTGCATCATGAGGAGCCCTTCTTCCCTGTGCACGTGCAGTTACCAACCTCTGAAATGTTATGCTCCTGCCATCCTCCCCTTGCTCTGGCTCTCACCTGGTCTCCCAGTATTCTCAGCAGAATCCCTCCTTTGGCCCATGGCTGCTCCAGTCCCTCTCTGCCACTCCCCATTCTCAGCCTCCAGGACTCTCTCCCCTAGCTCTGCAACACTGCCCATCACCTTCCGCTGCTTGGAGGAGGGCCTGGGTGTGGACCGACGCATCACCAGGTTCGTGCTGCCTGTGGGGGCCACTGTCAACATGGATGGGACGGCTCTGTATGAGGCCCTGGCCGCCATCTTCATCGCCCAAGTCAACAACTATGAGCTCAACCTGGGCCAGATCACGACCATCAGGTGAGGTGATCTTGGGTGGGATCTGCCAGCAGGTGAGATCTAAGAAGTCATTAGATTGGCTAGGGGTGGAGCAAGCCTCAGTTTCTTGATGTCAAGGGAGGCTTTGAATGTTGGAGGGGGTATGTGGGAAGACCCCAGCTACCCATGCCAAATGAGGTTGAAGGTGAGACTGTGCAACCTGAGGTTATCAGGAGCTGGCCAGGTGTTTCAGTCCCATCTTCTCTCACATGCTATGGTGGAGATCCCTTTTCCCTGTATTTTCCAAAGTATAGCTGGTGCATCCCAATAACCTGAGGCTCTGAAAAGAAGGATGGATCCCTGGGTCTCATTACCCAGAGGTTCCAGTATGGTCGTTTTAAATATAATAGCAGACATCACGTCCTTTAGGTCTTTGGTCCAGTGTCAACTGCTTAGGGAAGTGTTTCCTGAATATTCTATTTAAAGTGGCATGGTTTGGACTTTCATAGGACGAACCATTTCTCTGTTGCACCCTCTGCCTTAGTATATGTTTTAAGTACTCATCTTGCTTATTGCCTGCCTCCCCCACTAGAATGTAAGCTCTGTTTGGGCAGGGATTTTCTTCCAAGGGAGTTTCTACTAGCTGTCTAGCATGTAGTAGATGCTCAATAAATATGAGTTGAAAGACTACGTTTATTGAAGGCTGCTTTTTATTTTCAGGTACTTAATTTAAGATGTTCCAGGGAACCACCTCTTCCCTTCTGTTGTGCCCTTTCTCACTCTCTTCCTTGTCTTCTCCTTCCCACCTCCTGCCTCCTTCCTGTGTTCTCTCTTCATGTACAGTATCACGGCGACAGCAGCCAGCGTTGGGGCTGCTGGCATTCCCCAGGCAGGTCTGGTCACCATGGTCATTGTGCTCACATCTGTTGGCCTGCCCACTGAAGACATCACGCTGATCATAGCTGTGGACTGGTTCCTGTGAGTGTTCTTCAGGCCCTGGTGCTATCTTTCCTCAACCCCATCCCTGCTTTCCTTGTGAGACCCCAACCCGTGGGCCCTCATTCCAGCAAGGACAGAGTTGTAGAATTTTAGAGTAGAAGGAAAGTCTTGGAGAATACCACAAACCATGGCCTGTGGATCCCAAATTCCATAGAGTTAACCTGGGGAGTAGGATGGGGAGGAGATGTGCGATGGGGGCTTTACTAATGAGCTTGAAAAGCTCTTGTACCTGCTTTATGGAGAAGTCACAAAAAGGTGATCCATGGGACAGAGCTGGCTTGCAAATTTTTGTTGTTAGTTTGTGTTTTTAATATTTAACTTTGAAAAACAGGAGGCTTAGTCCCACTTAGACAGGGTCCAGTCTGGCCTGATTTACTCACAGTTGTTACCTTCCCCATCCTGTATGCTGTTCAACCCACAGCCCCCAATTTTCTCTATTAGATGTTTACATCCTTAAAAAAAAAAA
>ML101713.1:110142-202904 GCA_003697995.1 Taxidea taxus jeffersonii
AAAAAAAAAAAGAATTGCAATGCTAAGATCACATGTGAGCCTATCAGAGTTGATCCAATCTACATCTGTTAGGAGGGGAAACTGAGGACATCAAGGGGGAGGCATCTACTTGAGGTTATGTGGTTGTGGATGGAACATGAGCTCCACATCCCAGACACAAGGAACCTCCCACCCTGATGCACCCTCTCCTCCATGAGCTCTTCAAGTCTCAGCTAACAATGGCTTCTTTCTCCCCACCCTTCCCCAGTGACCGACTTCGCACAATGACCAATGTCCTGGGGGACTCTATTGGAGCTGCCGTCATTGAGCATTTGTCCCAGCGGGAGCTGGAGCTACAGGAAGCTGAGCTTACCCTCCCCAGTCTCGGGAAGCCCTACAAGTCACTCATGGCACAAGAGAAGGGGACGTCCAGGGGACGGGGAGGCAACGAGAGTGCCATGTGAGGGGCCCTCAGCTCTGCCACTCAGAGAGGAGGGAATGGGGCTGGGGTGGGGGGGTGTCCTAGGGAAGACCTGCTGCCCGAATGACTGTGCACTGAACACACTTGTTCTGTCTGGCTTGTTTGGTGGAAACCGAGATAAAGGAGCAGGGACAAAAGGATGTCCAAGGCCTCCATTTCTCTCTAAGCACATGGGGAGAACTTGTAGAGGGCAGTGAGCAAGGCAGGGGGGAAACATTTCTTCTGGGACTGGGGGTAAGGACAGCTTTGGGTCCCACAAGCTGAGGGGTCAGCTTATGTTATTTATTTTCTCAAGGAGTGGTGGAATTGAAAGAGGTAAAGGAAAAACCACCATTTATTATAATAAAATAATGTTCATGACCTCCGTGTTGGGGGTCCCCATGACCTTCAGTGATTTTCTAGGACTCGTGGAACTTGGAAAAGCTGTGATGCTAATATTTATGACTTACTGCAGTGAAAGGATACGGATTAAAATCTGCAAGGACAAAAGTTGCCTGGGGCAGGGTCCAGAAGACACCAGATATGGGCTTCCAATTGTCCCCTCTGTGGAATCTCATGGACGCCCTTAATTCTCTCAGCAATGATGCATGACAGTATGTATGCCATCTGAGGAAGCTCACCTTAGCCTTGGTGTCCAGGATTTTTACTGGGGGGTTTGTCTTGTAGGCATGGAGTGCGTCAGCCCCCACAGAAGTCAAGTGAATATAGTATTATCCAGGGCCCCAGGTGAACAAAAACAGGCATTCACCATAAATTACACTGTCAGCATAGACAATCTGGCATGGCACAGGGCCCTAGGTTACAAAGACACTTTTATCAGGGAGGATATTCCAAGGACTCAGAGATTATTTCCTGGGAGCTGGTCAAGGGCAAGTCCTTTCTCTGGAATATGTAGGCTTTGAGTACCCCTAGCGCTTCCAGTTAACCCTTTACTTCATACACCCATGGCTGGGAATAGAGGAAGCAGCTTCCCATGGGGATGAGTAGCAGCATCTTGTAGCCCACCCAACTCTTGACTTCTGAAACCAGTTGGCTCAGACACCCATGCTGACCTCAGGAAGCTCTGTGTCTCCTTACTACACAGGCAAGCCTAATGAACCAGGTGGGACATTAAACGAGACCTTAATAAAACTGGGGGAAAACCCAAGTAAATAGAGAGTAACATAATTCCAGATGTCATGGGTGTAACTTAACTCTATAATCTTTTTGTCCAGGGAACACAATATTAGCTTTTTCTAAATCAAATTAAACTTCACTTGAGCACCTAACTCTCTCAAGGGGGAAGGGATATTCCAACACAGGTATGTTTGGGGATGCCTCCTCCCCCATTCTTTAGGATCCCAAGAGAACCCTTGGGCTATGTAAATGGGAGAATGTGGAAGAAGGGATCCAAGAATTCTTTAACTTATTTGCAGTCACCATGGAAACATTTACGCCAGTGACTGGAAAAGTCCATGCAAAGGCAAGATGTTTATAGGACATCCTACTCCACATTTGACTCTTGGGAGCTTTGCCTGGGATCCCAGTCTCAAACCAGAATTTCTGCCTCTAGCCCATGGTCTATGTCTAGAAATCTCCTTGTGGAAGCAGGGTGTATTAGTTTGCTAGGGCTGTGATGACAAAGTACAACAGACTGGTGGCTTAAGCAATAGGAATTTATTTTCTCATAGTTTTGGACACAAATCTTTGACTTGATTCCATTCACATAACCTCAGAAAACATCTAAATGAGTTTGCAAGGCAATGTTTCCCAATTAGGCACACATCCCATTACCCTGAGGATGTCTATTAAACACATGAGATTTAATTTGTTTTTCAAGAAATCCAAACCATCACTGAAGGTTACTGAGAGAATAACAGGTTCTATTCATATCAAGTTAAAATGACTAGTTACAAAATGAAAAAAGGAATCCATAAGGGAACTTGAAGAAAAATAGAGGGCAGGGAAGAACCAAGGGAAGTCTTGCTTGAAAACATGTAAAATTAGGAAAAATAAAAATATTGCATGAAGGAAACTAAGATTTGTGGTCTTCAGTATTGTGTGCCCACGTACTCAGGAGAGTCCTATAATAGTCCTGATGCTGAGAGGCACCACCTTCCTGAGGAGTGCAACCAGGGCCCCTATCATGTCCTTGTTCCTCAAGCTGTAGATGAAGGGGTTCAGCATGGGGGTGACAATAGTGTACATCACTGAAGCCACCAGACTTGTTCTGGAAGATGAAGTCACTGCAGAACTGAGGTAGACCCCAAGGCCTGTGCCATAGAACAAGGAGACCACTGAAAGATGAGACCCACAGGTGGAAAAGGCTTTGTACTTGCCCCTGGTTGATGAAATTCTCAGGATGGAGGAGAAAATCTGAGAATATGAAAATAGGATTCCAGAGAGAGGAAAAAGACCTAGGACAATGGTCACAAAATACACCACTATGTTATTGATGAGGGTGTCAGAACAAGAAAGCTTCAGGACTTCAGGAAGATCACAGAAAAAGTGTGGGATTTCCATGTTTTTGCAGAAGGACAGCCCCAAAAGGGTCAAGGTCTCGAGCAGGGAGCCCATGATACTGATGCACCAGGACCCCAGGGCCAACAGCCCACAGAGCCTGGGGTTCATGATGACCAAGTAGTGCAGGGGGTGACAGATGGCCACAAAACGGTCATAGGCCATTACGGTCAGAAGTAAATTGTCCAGGCATCCAAATACAATGAAAAAAAAAATATGGCTGAGGCATCCTTCATATGTTATGGTTTTGTTCAGAGTCTGGATGTTCAGCAGCATCTTGGGGATGGTGGTGGAGGTGAAACAGATGTCAGCAAAGGACAAGTTGGAGAGGAAGAAGTACATGGGCATGTGGAGGTGGGAGTCTGAGCAGATGGCCAGGAAGATGAGCAGGTTCCCAGTGAATGTGACCAAGAATATGGACAGGAACAGCCCAAAGAAGAAAGACTGCAGGTCCAGTTCCTCTGAGAATCCCAGGAGGAGAAAATTTCCAACTCCTGTTTGGTTTCCTCTTTCCATGGGCCTACTGGGTTTGCCCAGAAGGAGGAAAAAAGCAGCACAAGATTCACTCCAAATAAGTATTCCCCAGAATGATAGAAATTTCCTTAATCCAAACTCAGGGGATTAATGAAGTCATTCATTTTGACTAATGATTGGCCTTCATCGCTGACAAATTGTGGTTACCATTGTTACCTGGAAAAATTTTCTCTAACATCAGTGGTTCTCAAATTGTGGTTCTTGACCAGCATCATCAGCATCACCTGGGAACGTGTTGGAAATGCACATTTTTCAGGCCTACCTGACCTAATGAATCAGACACTCTAGGTGGGAAGCCAGCACTCTGTGCCTTGACAGGCCCTCCTGGGGACTCTGGTGCACACCAGGTTTGAGGAGCCCTGCTCTAGTTCTTGTCTTCATCCTTAAGCAGTCATCCTAGATGCCTGCTCTTGCGCTTTCTGGTCAGTGCTTGTGGGAATGGAGAATTCCCGAATACCAGGCAGCTCTTCTAAGCTTTGCCAGGTTCTTTCATTGTATTGCCTTTCTGTAATTTCTTTATCTTAGATCCTCTGGACCTTGGATGTTCCTTCTGCTAAAAAACCCCAATATTATTATTTTTAGTAATCATTTATAGTATCAATGTCCCTATATAAATTCAGCAAAAATAGAATTTATAAATATAGTGTCCTAGAGTTTCTCATTTACTTATTTATTTATACATTAAAAAAATTGTTTTCTAAATTCCAGTATAGTTAACACACAAGGTTAGATTAGTTTCAGGTGTACAATATAGTGATTCAACAATTCTACACATGTTTCAGTTCTCATCATGATAAGTGTACTCCCTAGTGTCCTTCACCTATTTCACCCAACCCTCACCCACAAACCACCAGTTTGCTCTCTGTAGTTGAGATTTTTGGCTCTTTTTCCTGTGTGTGTGTGTGTAGTTTTTATTTAAAATCTAGTTAGTTCACATACAGTGTAATGTTAGTTCCAGGTTGTAGAATTTAGTGGTTCAACAGTTCCATACAACACCTGGTGCTCATCACAAGTGCTCTCCCTCCTCCCCATCACTTGTTTAAACCACACCCCCACCCACCTCCCCTCTGCAATCTCTGTTTGTTCTCTAGAGTTAAGGGTCTATTTCTTGGTTTGTCTCTCTCTTTTTCTTTCCTGTGATCATTTATATTGTTTCTTAAATTCATATTTGAGTGAAACCATACATTTGTCTTTCTCTGACTGACTGATTTCCCTTAATATGATATCCTCTACATCCATCCATGTTGTTGCAAGTGGCAAGATTATATTCTTTATTTATGGCTGAGCAATATTCCATTATATATGTATACCACATTTTCTTTATCCATTCATCTGTTGATTTTAGTGTCCTAGACTTTCTAAATACTGAGTTTGTCTTCACATAAGTTCATCTTTTATTCCTAGCCTTATCAAAGTGTAGTTGATTATGAAGAATTGCACATATCTGATATACATGTTGATAAGTTTGCACATATGTATTCACCTGTGGTATCGTGACTACAGTCAAGGTAACAAACACATCTGTCACCTCCCAAAGTTTCCTTGCATTATTCTGAGTAGTTTGTGTGTGTGTGTGTGTGTGTGTGTGTGTGTGTGTGTTAAGAATACTCACAATTTATCCTCCTAACATATTTTAAAGTGTCCTATCCTGTATTATTAACTATGCCTAGTATGTTACACACCAGATCTCTATAAATTATTCTACTTGCACAACAGAAACTTTATACCCATTGAGCAACAATTCCTTATTTCCTTTCCTCCCAGCCACTGACAACCAACATTCTATTCCCTGCTTTTATGAGTTTAATGATTTTAGATACTTTATGTAAATGGAATCATGCAGTACTTGTACTTCTGTGTCTGCCTTATTTCACTTAGCATAATGTCCTCCAGGTTCATTCATGGGGCCACAGATGGCAGGATTTCTACATAGTATGTATTTTAGGCTTAATGTTGTTAATAATGATATTCTCCCAAATTATATCTCCGATACTGCTATTACATTAGGGAAGCTTTTGATTTTTTTTGGTATTTATAAAGTATGTGCATTTTTGGGATTTCATTAATAATTTTAAATTCTTCTATATTCTATTCTATATTCTACATTAAATTCTTCTATATTCTATTCTTCTACATTCTATATTAAATTCTTCTATATATATTTACATACTTTCTCCAAAAAATATTAATTTACAACACCTACTTACCTTTAGGTCTTTTTACCTTGGTATGAAATCCCACAATATTGTTCAAATTTATAGTAAGAGTTGTGCTTCATTTCTTTCAAAAGTATAATCTTGGGGGCACCTGGGTGGCTCAGTTGGTTAAGCCTCTGCCTTTGGCTCAGGTCATGATCTCAGGGTCCCGGGATCGAGTCCTGCATCCGGCTCTCTGCTCAGCAGGGAGCCTGTTTCCCTTCTTCTCTTTCTCTCTGCCTGCCTCTCTGCCTACTTGTGATCTCTCTCTGTCAAATAAATAAATAAAATCTTAAAAAAAGTATAATCCTGGAGTTTTGTAACTTTATAAGATGTTCACCATAATTTAGGATATATAAAAATATTTTTATCAACCTAACATATTTTTAAAATTCTTAGATACCTTATAGTGTCTTTTAAAGGGATAAGTGTTTCGTGATTAACAAGAAAAAATAGCGTTAAATCTGTCTCCGTATTCCCTAATAAATTTCTTTTTAGAAAAGTTTTAATTTAAATTCCAGTTACTTAACATACAGTGTAATATTAGTTTTAGGTGTAAAATTTAGTGATTCTAATATTTACTTTTTTTTTTTTTTGTTAAATAAGTTCTACACCCAACATGGGGATTGAACTCATGACCCCAAGGTCAAGAGTCACATCCTTTACTGACTGAGCCAGCCAGGTACCTACATTCCCTAATAAATTTCAATGTTTACTGTTAAGTGGGGAATGAGAGACCATACAATCTATCAGAAGAAAATAGATAAAAAACATAGGTAATATAAATTTATATGAAGATACATAACCTTTGAGAGTAGTTCTCTCTGAATATAAAGTCTAAAAATAAGAGTGGGCACCTGGGTGGCTCAGTTGGTTAAGCAACTGCCTTCAGCTCAGGTCATGATCCTGGAGTCCCGGGATCGAGTCCTGCATCGGGCTCCCAGCTCCACGGGGAGTCTGCTTCTCCCTTTGACCTTCTCCCCTCTCATGCTCTCTCTCACTCTCTCTCTCTCTGAAATAAATAAATAAAATCTTTAAAAAAAATAAAAATAAGAGAAATAAGAGAAGAAATTATCAATAACTGGACCATAAATTGAAAAAAAATTCTTTATTTTTTATTTTTTATTAAAGATTTTATTTATTTATTTGACAGAGAGATCACAAGAAGGCAGAGAGGCAGGCAGAGAGAGAGGAGGAAGCAGGCTCCCTGCTGAGCAGAGAGCCCGATGCGGGGCTCGATCCCAGGACCCTGAGATCATGACCTGAGCCGAAGGCAGAGGCTTAACCCACTGAGCCACCCAGGCGCCCCGAAAAAAAATTCTTAATGATAAATTGTGTCATGCAGAAAATTAGAATATAAAAATAATAAAAAAATAATGAAATCTTGCCATTTGCAATGACATGGTCAGAATGGGAAGGTATTATGCTAAATAAAATAAGTCAGAGAAAGACAAATATGATTTCACTCATATGTGGAATTTAAGAAACAAAACAGATGAATATGGGGGAAGGGAAGGAAAAATAAATAAGATGAAAACTGAGAGGGAAACAAGCCATAAGAGATTCTTAACTATACAGAACAAACTGAGGGTTGCTGTAGGGGAGGAGTGTAGGGGGGGGATGGGGTAACTGGGTGATGGAGAATAAGGAGGGCACTTGTTGGAATGAGTACTGGATGTTATATGTAAGTAATGAACCATTAAATTCTACTCCTGAAACCAATACTACACTATATATTAACTAACTTGAATTTTAAAAAAATTTTGGAAGAAAAAAATTTATGACAATTTGAAAGACAAAAAAAAAGTCTACTATTTCAATTGTTGTTTATCAACACCTGGGAAATTACAGCTAATGCAATTCAAGGAGAAAAAGACATAAGGGATGTTAAATGTGGAAAACACAACACTTTTCACTATGAAGAAATGGATTGACTGCGGGCAGTGAGTTGGCAGCTGAAAACCTCTGAACTGAGTATGATTTTAGTAATGCAGTTGATACAAAACACATAATGTAAAACCCAGGAGCCATTTTAAAGTAACATTCCATGGCACGAAAGTACATTTGATGTATTTAGCAATCATTGCTTCTATCTGATTCCAAAATGTTTCCATTACCATGGGAACTCTGAACTATTTTTGTAACTTTTCTGTAAATGTAACATTATTCAAAAACAAAAATAGCAAAAAGAAAAAAAGTGGGCACAAGTTGGTAAAAAAAACCCCAGCAGTGTTCATATGTGCAGTTACATTTAGAAAATAGATCACAGGGCCACCTGGGTGGCTCAGTCAGCTAAACCTCCAACTCTTGATCTCATCTCAGTTCTTGATCTCTGGTGGTGAGTTCAAGACCCCCTGTCGGCCCCCACAATGGGTGTGGAGCCTACATAGGAAAAAAAAAAATAGATCACAATTGTTTCACATGTTAACACAAATATAAATCTCCTGGAATAGGAACTAGAAACTTGCAAATGCACAGTAAATGAGAATGATGCATTTGTTAAATTAGCTAAAATTTCTTGAGGACCTCCATGTGTCAAATGCATATATTGTGTTTTTTTACGCCTTAGCTCTTTATTATCATTACTATATTTTTATTTCACAAATGAATATGTGTTTGCAGTAACACAGTGATAACAATGAACAGGTAAGATTTTCATTAAGCAATAGAGACAATAAAAAACCCTCCCAAGCATCATCTCTCCTAATTTAATCCTCATGTTAACCTTCTGAAGTGGGTACTACTCTTCTCCTAACTTTACAAATGTGGAAGCTGAGGCACAGAACATTAAGGAATTTAACAGATCAGAAGATGTATGAATGGACTCGTGGAACTGTGTGGAATCCCAGGGAACGTTTCTTGTTTGAATGGATAAATGAAGATTTTCCAGACAAAAGAATACAGGGGCGTCTTGATAGAGGCGAACAGCAGTGTTTGTAATGGCTGCCAAAAAACTGAGGGGAGGAGAAATTGAGAGACAGAGGAATGGAGTTGTGTAGAATGCTTTAACTAAGTGGACTCTCACCAGCATCTTATTCCCATTCGTACCGCCCCAAATTAATCTTCTGAGAGCTTTGCCTCCCCCATACCTGTTTTCCACAGCAGGCACTCTGATGACATTGGGGCACCTCTAGTTCTGCATGTCCTTTATTCCCTGGCAGACAGATATCCAGGGAAGGGTAGGGAAGTGGCGTCAGATACCTGTTCTCTGAAAGGGCGCGGCTGAACTCCCTCCCCCCAGGACAGTTGAGCTGTAGATGAGGCGAGGACATTGCATATTTACTATTTATAGTTCCTTGGAGGTTGGATTCTGACAATTCTCATTAACTTAATTGTGCTGTTATTACTCTGCTCTCTGAGAAACTTGTTTCCCATGGGTGAGGGAACCAAAATGAAAAAGAACTTCTCCTCTGCCGGGTTTGTCCTCTTGGGAACATCTTGGATGTCAGATATGTCTATGCTACCTTATGACCCCCCTAAGTCATGGTGTTCTTTTCTCCATGGGCCTGAGCGTCATTGTTTTCTTTTTTGAACATTTCCTCAACATTTGACGTGGAATTTCTTTGTCTATCAGAGACAGAAACAGGTGTATTTTTCAAGATTCCGTGAGTCCCAAGCATTTTGACTTGGGATTGTGAATAGGGATCTGAACCCCACCCAACTCCCAACAAGTGTTGGGTAGTTACACGGAAGAAGAGTAGAGATGGGTCATTGTGTTTGGTGGAAGGTAATAAAAAAGCTTATTATTTGACCACACACGTAGACTTTTCTTCGCAAAAGTCCCCCAGGTCCACTTACTTAGTTTTTTTTTTTTTTCCAATCTGGACTAAACACATTCATATCTTTAAGCTCACATGGCAGAATTTTTCTGGATATACTTCCCAGGTAGGCTATTTAGAGCATTCTTTCCCAGAAGGATCAACTACTTTGGAAATATTAGCAACTGACAGTGATTTAGGGCAAGGTTGGCAAACATTTTTGTGAAGGATCAGATACTAAATTTTGGGGGGGGGGTTGTGGGCTCTATGTTCTTTGTTGCAACCACTTCACTGCCACTATAGTGCATAAACATGTATAGGCAGTATGTGTACAAGTGGGCGTGGCCGTCGGTCTGAGTGTCCTGTGGCTGCTCTAACAATTCATCAAGAACTAGGTGAGTTAAGACAATGGGCATCTACTTTGTTACAGTTCTGGAAGGCCAGAATTCTAAAATCCAGGTCTCAGTAGGGCTGTCCTATACCCTGAAGCTCTAAGGGGAATTCTATTCCCTGCTTTTCCTGCTTTTGGAGACTCCAAACATTTCTGGGTTTTGTGGGTGCATCGTTCCAATCGCCACCTCTGTAGCCATGTGGTCTCCTCATCTCTATGTACCTCTTGCCTTTGTGGCTCTCTCTCTTTTTTAAAGATTTTATTTATTTATTTGACAGACAGAGATCACAAGTAGGCAGAGAGGCAGGCAGAGAGAGAGAGAGGAGGAAGCAGGCTCCCTGCTGAGCAGAGAGCCCGATGTGCAGCTTGATCCCAGGAACCTGGAATCATGACCCGAGCCGAAGGCAGAGGCTTTAACCCACTGAGCCACCCAGGCGCCCCAAGACCTCTTTTTCAAATGAGGTCATTCACAGGTCCTGGAGGTTGGGATGTGACATATCATTTTTGGAGCCCCCATTCATACCACTACACTGTGTTCCAGTAAAACATTTTTATAAAAAAAGGCTGTGGGTTGGATTTGGTGTATAGGTAGTTGTTTGCTTCTTCTCTTAGTAGATTTAGATATATGGAGATGATAATCTTAGAGAACACTTTAAAATTAAAGAAAAGTTAAATATGGCTTATTTCATGCTAGTGGGTTTCACCTACTAGAAGGTCAGTGATGTCTACATCATTCAGGCTCTGAATGCTTTGTCCACACTGTGGCTTATTTAACTGTCAGACCCATCCAGCATCCTGACTCTCTTCCCAACAGAGCTACACTCCTATGCCAATGTACCCCATTAAAGTCAACCTAAAGAACTTCACCTCTTAGCTCTTGGAGAAGGCAGAGGGGAGACCAAGCCAGGAGCTGTCCTTTGGTTCTTGTACTGATGACTCCAACAACCTGACAGGCAATTCTCTTACTAAGATACTTAGGAGTAGCCCTTCTGGACCACCAAGCCTAGAGTAAAGGGCACAGATTTCCTGGTTAAATTGTGGCAGCCTTGGCCAGGGTATGGGAAGAGAGAGGAGGGGCTAGGCTCTGTAAGCCTGGTCCCTTCTACCTAACCGGTAGGATGAGTCATTCTCCATTCTTGGGTAAGTGGGAAGCCAGAGAGTCATGAGTAAGAGACTTGCACATGGTAATTTTGGCTCTGGCCTTGATGGGAAGGTGCCCAAGTGTGCCAGTGACTGCTCAATGCGTGGGTCTGAATCAGGAGTGAATTTGGCCATGCCTACGTGCTCAGGAACGGGTTCCTCTTTGGTTTTCCCAGGCAGCCCAGGTGAGCACTATTTTCTTGGGTGCCATCTGTAATTTGCCAGCGGTTCAGCTTGTCTTTGTCTTCTGATGCCTTAGCTTTCCAGAAGCTCAGAAGCAAACAATTTCCCCTCTATTGCTGCATGCGTTCATTTTAGCTCAGGGACGGCCCCATGCAGGAGAGGACGAGGATTAGGAAAGCAGTGTACTGCAGTTACAAAATGTAAGCAGTGTCTCCTTGTGTCCTGGGCGCCCTATGGTAGCTCCCCTCCTACCTCCGCACCAATTCTTGGCCAAAAGCCCTTTCCCTGGTAGCCAGATTTTTCCTTTTGGCTTTCCTTGCAGTTCAGAGGTATCCCTGCAGGTGGAGTGCCCCTCCCCTTCCTCTGGCGTCCTTGCGTTTCCTCCTGGTTCAGGGGCAGCATCTCCAGCGGCTGAGTCTTCCTCTGGGTGGAGGCAGGCCTCTTTCCTTGGTCGCTTTCCTTTTGTTTCCATCTTGTTTCAGGGACACTCGGTGTCCCCAGGCCCCTCGCCAGCTCAGCCACACACTTTCACCCCTGTTTCTTTTCCTGGTCTCCCCTAGCATAGTGCTGCCCTATTCCCCTGCAGGGTTCTCTGCCTGGACACCTTGAGGTTCCCTCCAGCTCCCAGGTGACCTGGCTGGGCCTGTACCCTCAGTGGTGCTGGGTTCCTTGTAGCTCTTCAGGATATGGTGAAGTCCGACCATCCCCCCAAGTGCTGCTTCCTCTCCACGTAGGACACGCGTATTTGCATTTGCACATTCATGCTACATCCCCAAGGTGTTTACTCCCCAGAGACCTGGGCATGTTGCTCTACAAATTCCTCCGCAGATCTGCGTTTTCTACTTGGGTTCCCTGCGGCCCAACCCGGAGCTCTTTCCTCTGGGATTTCATTTCACAGGAGTATCCCAAACCAAAACTCTCCATATTTGTGCTCCCCCCCCCCCACCTCAGTCCTCTGTTCTTGACTCCCAACTCGGCCTTAGCTTATGTAGAAAATATCAGGAATCTTAATATCCCCACATTACTATGAATGTGGTATATTTGCTAAAAACACTAACAATCGCAGATTATGTTACCCAAGAATTTGTCCCAGACAAAATTAAAAAAAAATTTTTTTTTTTAGGGCTTCTGGGTGGCTGCAGTTAAATGTCTGCCTTCCACTGAGATCATGACTCCAGGGTTCTGGGATGCAGTCCCATATCAGGCTCCCTGCTCAGGGGAGAGTCTGCTTTTCCCTCCACCCCTGCCCCCTGCTCGTGATCTCTCTCTCACGTTCTTGCTCTTTCTCTCCAATAAATAAAAAATAAAATCTTAAAAAAAGATTTGAATTTTAAGTAATCTCTATACCCAAGGTGGAGCTTGAAGTCACAACCCGAGATCAAGAGTTGCATGCTCTTCCAACTGAGCCAGCCAGCCACCCCCTGGACAGCTTACAGTATACTCTTACTATCCCACTTCTCAAATATGGATTTCAGTCTTAAATATTCCAATTTAAGCAGCTATTGCAGACTCAGGATGACTTAGGCACAAATAATGATGCTATTGCAATTAATGAGATAGAGTATAGAGCCTCTGGAGTGAGAAGGGAATGTTATCCCTTACCCATACATGTTTAGACAGTAGTGAGGAATGAATCACTACAATATTATAAAATACATGATGAATTTACAGATTTTTAATTTTTCATTTTTAGAGACATAATCCAGGCCCTGCTTTAATACTCTATGGCCAAAGGGAATATTCTTACCGGGAATTGCTATGCTCTGTTGCACATTGAGGGAATTATGAGACAATTCTCCCACTTGAGAGTGAAGTTCTTTCCACCTTTAGGCTATGTTAAGTCAGCATATTTATTCACACTTGTTTTGGGTTGTGTACTCCATTTTTGTGAAGACCAGCTCTATTCCCGCAGACCTACCAGACGCTGCAAGAGGATTTAGCTGATGTGAAGCTGTGTACAATTGTGGGCACACCAAGGGGGGTGAGATAGAGGGGGTGGGGATAGACTGATAGAGTGAGCCTCATCTCTCCTCTCAGCCAAATAATCTGGGCAAACTGCCAAGGAGAGATTTTGTCCTGGGAATTGAACATCTTTTATATGTTTTAGTGGAACTAATCCAGAAAATTATGACATAATAATTAAGGAAAAGAAAGATATCTGAGAATCCTATGTTGTTATCTGAGATATTAGAGATTCCCTTGTATTAGTTTCTTCTTGATGCATAAAGTGGCTCAGTTGGTTAAGCAATTACGTCTTGATTTTTGGCTCAGGTCATTATCCCAAGTTGTGAGATTGAGCCTTGCATTGGGTTTGGTTTTGAGCATGGAGTCTGCTTAAGATTCTCTCTCTAAAGACAATTATCATATGATCTCTCTGATATGAAGAATTTGAGACGAAGGGTGGGAGACTGTGGGGGGTAGGGAAGGGAAAAATGAAGCGAGATGGGATCAGGAGGGAAACAAACCACAAGAGACCCTTAATCTCACAAAAAAACTGAGGGTTGCTGGGAGTGGGGGGTGGGTAGGGACAGGGTGGCTGCGTGATGGGCATTGGTGAGAGTATGTGGTATGATGAGTGTTGTGAAATGTGTAAGCCTGATGATTGATTCACAGACCTGTACCCCTGGGGCTAATAATACATTATATGCTAATAAAAATAATTAAGAAAAAAGATTCTCTCTCTCGAAAGTCAATTATCATATGGTTTCACTTACTTGTGGAACATAAGGAATTACATGGAGGACATTAAGAGAAGGAAAGGATAAGTGAATTAGGGGGAGTCAGAGGGGGAGATGAAGCATGAGAGACTGTGGACTCTGAGAAACAAACTGAGGGTTTTGGAGGGGAAATGGGTGAGGGGATGGGTGAGCCTGGTGGTGGGTATTAAGGAGGGCACGTATTGCATGGGTGTGGTGCATAAAATGAATCTTGGAACACTGCAAAAAAAAAAAAGATTCTCTCTCTCAAGGTGGTGGTTCAGTTGGTTAAGCAGCTGCCTTTTGTTCGCGTCATGATCCTGGGGCCCTGGGATTGAGTCCCATGTTGGGTTCTCTGCTCAGTGGGGAGTCTGCTTCTCCCCTTCCTATCTCAACCTCTGCCCCCCTTCTCATGCTCTCTTACTCTCAGATAAATAAATAAAATATTAAAAAAAGAAAAAGATTCTCTCTCTCTCTCTCCCTCTGGCCTCCCCCCCATCTCTCTCATGGGCTCTCTCTCATAAAATAAATATATATATCTCATTATATATAAAATAAATATAAATATAAAATTATATATATCTCAAAATGAACACATACATATATGTTACACACATATATACATATATATATATGTGTGTGTGTATATATATATGTGTGTATATATATATACATATATATATATCACAATTCCCAAATAAGTGGCTTAAAACACCAATCAACATTTACTATTCAACGTTATTTCTTTGTGTCAGGTTTTCAGGAGTGGTTTCACCCAAAATTCTGGTCTAAAGTCCGTCATGACCTTGCAGTTCAAATGTTGGCTAGGGCTGCTGACACTGGAAACCCCGACATGGGCAGAAGGATCCGATTTTAGCTGCTGACAGGAAGCCTCAGCTCCTGACCATGTGCGCTTCTCCATAGGGCTGATTGAGTGTTCTCACACCAGGGTTGCTAACTTCCCCCCTCAGAGACAGCAATGCAGAGGAGGGTAAAGGGCAAAGCTTTAATGTCGGTTGTAATCTATCTTTGAATAGATACTTAGCCATCAAAAAATGAAATCTTGCCATTTGCAATGATATGGATGGAACTAGAGGGTATTATACTAAGCAAAGTAAGTTAATCAATTATCATATGATCTCACTGATATGTGGAATTTAAGAAACATGGCAGAAGACGATAGGGGAAGAGAGGAAAAAATGAAACAAGATGAAACCAGAGAGAGGGAGCCAAACCATAAGAGGCTCTTAATCATAGGAAACAAACTGATGGTTGCTATAATTGAGGGGGGTGGCGGGATTGGGTAACTGGGTGATGGAAATAAGGAGGGCACCTGATGTAATGAGCACTGGGTATTATATAAGACTGATGAATCACTGAACTCTACCTCTGAAACTAATAATACATTATATGTTAATTAATTGAATTTATCCTTTCTGATGGCTGAGTGATTATGCTAAGTGAAATAAGTCAAAGAGAGAAAGACAATTATCCTATGGTTTCACTCATATGTGGAACATAAAGACTAGCACTGAGGACTATAGAGGAAGGTTGGGAAAACTGAATGGGAAGAAATCAGAGAGGGAGACAAACCATGAGAGACTCTGGACTCTGGGAAACAAACTGAGGGTTTCAGAAGGGATGGATAAGGGGAATGGGGTAGCCGGGTGGTAGGTATTAAGGAGGGGGTGTGTTGTGATGAGCACTGGGGGTTATACCCAACTAATGAATCATTGAATAATGAGTAATGTCACAAACTAATGATGTAATATATGTTGGCTAGTTGAACATAATAATAAAAAAGAAAAAAATTAATTGAATTTGAATAAAATGAAAAAAAAGAAAAAAGTTAAAAATAAAACTATCTGCTGTGAATTGTATAAGACTGATGATTCACAGACCTGTACTCCTGAAACAAATAATACATTACATAGTAATAAAAAATATAATTATCTTCTGGTCCAGCAATTGCATTACTAGTTCTTTACTCAAAGGATATAATAATATAGATTCAAAGGGGTACATGCACCCCAATGTTTATAGCAGCATTATCAACAATAGCCAAACTATAGGGAGAGCCCAAATGTCCATCAATGAATGGATAAAGAAGACATGCATATATAGCCAATGGAATATCACTCAGCTATCAAAAAAATGAAATCTTGCCATTTGCAATGACATGAATGGAGCGTGTATTATGCTGAGCAAAATAAATCAGTCAGAGAAAGACTAATACCATAGGATTTCACTCATATGTGGAAGTTAAGAAACAAAACAGATGAACATATGGGAGGGGGAAAAGAGAAAAAAGAGAGAGGGAAACAAACTATAGAGATCTTAAAGATAGAGAACAGGGAAGCTAATGTATTTTATGGTGACTAACATAACACACAAACATACACACACACAAGACAGAGAACAGGGGCACCTGGGTGGCTCAGTTTGTTGAGTGTCCTACTTTTGGTTTCTGCTCAGGCCTTGATCTCAGGATCATGAGATCAAGCACCACACTGGGCCTGTGCTTGGTGTGGATTCTGCTTGAGATTCTCTCCCTCTGCCCTTCTCCCCTGCTCACAAGCTCTCTTTTTCTAAAATAAATAAAATCTTAAAAAAAAGAGAGAGAGAGATAGAACAAACAGGGTTGATGGAGGGATGTGGGTGGGGGAAGGGCTAGATGGGTGATGGGTATTAGGAGGGTACTTGTGATGAGCACTGGGTATTGTATTTAAGTGCTGAATCCTGAATTCTACTCCTGGAACCAATATTGCACTCTATGTTAACTAACTAGAATTTAAATAAAAAACTGAAGAGAGAGAGAAAAAAAGAAAGACACTCCCCTGTGGTTCTCAAGTGGGGGTGATTTGACCCCCATGGAACATTTGGTTATATCTGGAGGCATTTTTAATTGTTGTAACTTGGCTGGCGATGCTACTGGCACCCAGTGTTTAGAGGCCTGAGATACTGCTAAACATCCTATAACGCACAGGACAACTCCCACAGCAAGGAATGATCCAGCCCGAAATATCAATAATGCCAAGGTTGAGAGATTTTGCCCTACATCAAAGTCTTTTCCATCCTGCGTCACTGAGCTTTATGACATAGCCGTAATGGAGGACAGCGCATGGGAAGAGAAACTAGCTCAATAGTATGGAAACAAAAAACCGGAACATCATAAAAAATTAGCTCCTTTTTTTTTTTTTTGGAACAGTAGCTGATATTTACTTAGGACTTGCCACTTGCATGCTCTGTGCTGGAGCTTAACATATTATTCCATTCAATCCTTTCATCACCCTGATGAGGCATGCTTTGTTATAGTTCCATGGAGAAATGGACGTGCATGAAGGGTGAGCATTTTTCTCAAGATCATTACCTATCAAAGGCGGCACTAGCATTTGAACCCAGTCAGGGAGATTTCAGAGTCCACACTATTAAGAACTCTGTTCTGTTGTCCTTGATCACTTGCCCAGGCACAGGGTCATTGTAGTTGTCATTGGGAGGACAACACACTACAGAGAAGCTTTCTCAGGGCCCTCTTCATGTCCCTGTTCCTCAGGCTGTAGATGAAGGGGTTCATCATTGGAGTGACCACGGTGTATAGGACTGAGACAAACACCCCTGTCTGAGAGGCATGTGTCCACACGGAACTGAGATAGACCCCCAGGCAGGTTCCATAGAACAAGGAGACCACAGAGAGATGAGATCCACAGGTAGAAAATGCTTTATACTTTCCTCCCACTGTTGAGATCTTCAGTACAGAAGAGACAATTCGGGAATAAGAGAAAAGGATCCCAGCAAGAGGAAAAAAACCCATAACACCTGTCACAATATATAATACGACATTATTGATGAAGGTGTCAGAGCAGGCGAGGTGCAGGACCTTAGGGAGTTCACAGAAGTAGTGTGGGATTTCAATGACTGCACAGAAGGAGAGCCGCAACATGGTTAAACTCTCAGGAAGGGCCCCCAGAACACTGATGAGCCAGGTCAGGATGAGTAACTGGGCACAGAGCTGGGGATTCATGATGACTGTGTAGTGCAGGGGATGACAGACAGCCACAAAGCGGTCATAAGCCATTGCAGTCAGGAGTAAGTTGTCCAAAAGTCCAAAAACGGTGAAAAAATACATCTGTGTGATGCAGCCTGCATAGGTAATGACTTTGCTCTGAGTCTGGATGTTCAGCAGCATCTTGGGGATGGTGGTGGAGGTGAAACAGATGTCAGAGAAGGACAGGTTGGAGAGGAAGAAGTACATGGGTGTGTGGAGGTGAGAGTCTGAACTTATCACCAGGATGATGAGCAGGTTCCCAAAGACAGTGACCAGGTACAAAGACAGGAACAGCCCAAAGAGAACAGACTGAATCACTGGCTTCTCAGAAAATCCCAGGAGGAGAAATACTGGAATACCCGAGTGGTTTCTTGGATCCATGTAAAGGGAGTGTCTGCCAAGAGCACAAGAAGCAAGATTAAATCAATGACCAACAGGCATCTCAGAAACATAATTACCTTTACCTTGAACCTGATGTTGAGGAGACAATTATTTGATTAATGGTCTCTTCTTTCTTGTCTGTCAATTTGGGGTTTCCAGACGCCACCAAATTTCCCTGTGTTGCCACCACCAGGTGGAAAACCTATGTGTAAAAACTAATTTTGCACTCAAAGCTCACCTCAGTTGTTCAACTGTACTGACACCTGATCACCCAGCCTTAGTCTTCTCAGATATCTTTAATTCATACTTAACTTCTAAATATAATAAAAGGACATTTTCTTTATAATAAAAGTATAATTTTTATTATCACTTTAATAATACAAAATAAAAGGGTTTGGGCCTAATAATTTCCATGAGCCATAATAACATCATGATATTTGTTACTTGCTTGACCATTCAACATATATAATGGACTGGGTTGCCTGGGTGGCTCAGTTGGTTAAGCGTCTGACTTGATTTCAGCTTGGGTCATGATCTCAGGATCGTGAGATCGAGCCCTGTGTTGGGGCTCAGCATGGAGCCTGCTTAAGATTCTCACTCTTCCTCAGCCCCTCCACCCCACTGCACCAACTGCGCTCTCTCTCTCTCAACATAAATAAAATAAAATAAAACAAAATGTATAATGGACCAATCATCAAAGAAGAAATTGAGCCATCAACCAAATTTACTTCACAGAAAAATATGATGCCAAATCACTGACTTTGAAATCTCACAAAAGGTATTTGCAATAAATAAAAATTATTTGGAAGCATGTGAAAATAAATGTCCCAGTGAGTTTTCTGAAGCCATTTCAGTCAGGATACAAAAACCAACAGCCTTCTATGATAGGAGGAATATAACAAAAATCACTGATTAATCTCTTTAATTAGCATATTAGGAAAAAGCTCAAAGACAATAGCAATATACCATATGGTGAATAATGTGACATAATAAAAAAAAGGATTCTTCAAAAAAAAAAAAGACAATAGGAAAAAATTACATCCAGCAATTGATCAAGCAAACCAAATGCCATGACTAGGTAGCATTCAACCCTGGAAAGCAACCAGCATTTCATATTGATACTTCATTTAGTATAGTAGAGCAAATGAGCAGGAAAACATCATCCAAATATAAGATGCTAGAGATTCTGCATGAAAACAGTTCTGAGCACACTGTTAGCAGGATATTTCTTAACTATGATAAAATGGCTCCCTGATAATCAGCTAATATCAACCTTGACATGAAAATATTTGAGGAATCCCCATGAAGATCATAGAGAAGACAAGTATGCCTGCCATTGCCACTATGAAGCACTGTTCTGAAATTTCAAACCAATATAACTAGAGAAAAGACAATAAAAGAAAATAAAAAAAACAGTAGAAAGAACACAACAATAGGTTTATGTCTTAAGTAAAAGTAAATTGATGTAATTGATCATTTCTCAGATGATATAACTGGTTACATAAGATCAGTTGGAAAGCTGTTACAACCAAGAAGTCATTCTGATAAGGCTAGATTAAAAAAAATAAACATGTATCTTTTCCTTCTCTATTTCCAGCAATAAGCAGATACATAAGGGGAAAAACAGCCTATTTACAATTGTATAAAAATATAACGTACACAGACCAGGGGCTGGCTTTTTGAAGGTGCTTGGAAAATGATACAAATAGTAATTAATATTTTTTGGGGGATGCTTTTTAGGGCATATTAAAGCTTATATATTTTATATCAAGTACAATTGGAAACCATTGAAGAGTTTTAGGTAATACAACAGTAATTAATATTTATTAACACTTACAAGGTGCTGGAACCATGATAACCTTTTCTGAACATTCTCATTTCATCTCTTCAGAAACAGGTGGAACGAGAAGGTTGCCATCACTCATGGACATGGCAGAGACAACTGAATGAATGCTTGTTGGGTGTGTGAGTCCATGAGGAGTATAGTCCCTCTGTGGTGCAAGTGCCAGTAGGGTGACCAGGGGGAGACCAGGCACTGGGTGAGGTGTTAGGGGAAGCCCCAAGCCACTGTGGAGAGAACTAGGAGAAGGACAGTTCCTGTGAAGAGGGGGAGGGGTCTGGAAAATTTGGAACAAGCAAAGGATGAAGTACATCCTGCTTGGTTAGCCAGTTGGACACTTCAAATTTATCGAATCATTTTGAATGTATAGACTTTCCAAGTCTCCTTACCCCTGGCTATGCAGCTAGGGAAACTGCTTCTCCTCCCTCTTATTTCATTTCCCAAGAATGTGCTGTCTTGTTCTTCCTACTTGACCTCAATGGAGTCATCTACAGGATGTATTTTGTTAATCCAGTCTTCCCAGGAAGGTGAAGGGTGGAGGCAGCAGTTGTATCCTCCACATCAAGGAGATGGAATCAGGCATAGATCTCTGGACCAGGATGATGGTTCTGGGAGGCACAAGAGGGTTTCTTTCTTTTCTCAGACTTATGAACTGAAGGTGAGGGACAAAGTTTGTTGAACTCCACACTGAATTCTCATAGCTTACTCTTAAATAAAATTTTCTGTTGTAATCTTGGGGCAGTATAACTACTAGGAATCTTGGGATTATAATCAAAATGGAAAAATTTCAGTCAATTGTGTCTCTTGGGGGTATCTTTGATGTCAGAAGAATGTGTCCCCTCCCACTGGGACCATTAAAAACCTCTTTACTTATGGAAAACCCAAACATATGGAAGGAGAGAGAAGACTCTAATCATCATGGATGAACTCCCATCCATGTACTCATCACTGAGCTTCAACAATTATTAGCCCATGACATGTTTTATTTTATCAGTAACCATGCCACTCTATTTCTAGTCACCATAAGAGGATTATTTTTAAACAACTTCCAGATAAAATATAATTTTACCCATAAATATTCAAGCAACTTCTGCGTGTATCTCTTAAAGAGGATGATTAAAAAACCAAACAAATAGGGGCGTCTGGCTTGCTTAGTCAGAAGAGCATGTGATTGGGGTTGTGAGTTTGAGCCCCATATTGGGTGTAGACATAACTTAAAAACAAAATCTTGAAAACAAACAAATAACCCGTTACTATCCAGATCTACTTAGTTCTTGAATTTTGAATGGCAAGAATAATTTGATTTCAGATAGCAAGTTGTCCATATAATTATTTTGATTATTATTCTAATAATCTTATTCAGTTGTCACACAAAAAATGTGTGGAGACTAGCATAGATGAAATTTTATTACATTTAGAATAACAAGCTGGAATTTAAATAAATATAAAAATACACTTGTTAAATAGATTTAAAAATGATTATTTTCAATGTCTCAGGTTTCTAATTTTATTTGTGAATTTTAAAATTCCCAAATACAAGTTATCTGGAGATACAGATTTTTATTTATTTATTTATTTAAAAAGATTTCTTTATTCATTTATTTGACAGACCGGAATCACAAGTAGGCAGAGAGGCAGACAGAGAGAGAGGGGAAGCAGGCTCCCTGCCGAGCAGAAAGCTTGATGCAGGGGTTCATCCCAGGACCTTGGGATCATGACCTGAGCTGAAGGCAGAGGCTTTAACCCACTGAGCCACCCAGGCGCCCCTGGAGATACAGATTTTTAAACAACCACTCTAGATTTCTGTATTTTAACAATTAAAATTTTCTATGTATTCTTCTAGAGTTACACAGGAAAAGGAATTTGTGTTTAACTTATTCTTCCTTCAATTCTAAGTTTTCATAAAATACTCAGAATAAAATCTTCCATCTCATCCATTTTTAAGTGTACATTTCTGTGCTAGTAAGCACATTTACACTGTTGTGCAACTATCAGCAACATCCAATCACAGAACAGTTTTATCTTGCAAAACTGAAACTCTGTCCCCATTAAAAAACAGCTCCTCATTCCCTCTGCCCCCAGACCCTGGTAATCACTATTCTACTTTCTCTCTCTATGAATTTGACTGCTCTAGTTATCTCATATAATTGAAATAATACAGTATTTTTTTGTTCAGGGTCTCTGCCCATTTTTAATCGAGTTGTTTGTTTTTTAGGTGTTGAGTTGTGTACATTCTTTATATATTTTTGATACTAACCCCTTATCAGATGTATCACTTGCAAATATCTTCTCCTGTTCAGCAGATTGTCTTTTTCTTTTTTTTTTATTGTGTTATGCTAGTCACCATACAATACAGCATTAGTTTTTGATGCAGTGTTCCAAGATTCATTGTTTACACATAACACCCAGTGCTCCATGCAATACGTGCCCTCCCTAACACCCATCACCAGACTCCCCCCTCACCCTCTCCCCTCTAAAACCCTCAGTTCATTTATTGGAATCCACAGTCTCTCATGGTTCATCTCCCCCTCCAACTCCCCCCCCTTCGCTTTTCCTTTCCTTCTCCTAAAGTCCTCCATGTTATTCCTTATGTTCTACAAGTAAGTGAAACTATATGATAATTGACTTTCTCTGCTTGACTTATTTCACTCAGCACAATCCAGTCTCATTAATGCTGATGCAAAAGTTGGGTATTCATCCTTTCTGATGGCTGAGTAATACTGCATTGGATATATGGACCACATCTTTATCCATTCATCTGTTGAAGGGCATCTTGCCTCTTTCCAAAGTTTGGGTATTGTGGACATTGCTGCTATGAACATTGGGGTACATATGGCCCTCTTTACACTATATCTGTGTCTCTTGAGAAAATACCCAGTAGTGCAATTGCCAGGTCACTCATGCATCAGAAGAATAAACATTGTTAAAATGTCTATGCTTCCCAGAGCAATCTATACTTTCAATGCCATCCTAATCAAAATACCATTGGTATTTTTCAAAGTGTCAGAATAAATAATACTGAAATTTGTATGGAACCAGAAAGACCCCGAATCATCAAGAAAATATTGAAAAAGAAAACCAAAGCTGGGGGCATCACGTTGGCTGATTTCAAGCTTTATTACAATGTTGTGCTCACCAAGGCAGCATAGTACTGGCACAAAAACAGGCACATAGACTAATGGAATAGAGTAGAGAGCGCAGATATGGACCCTCAACTCTATGGTCAAATAATCTTTGACAAAGCAAGAAAAAATATCCAGTGGGAAAAAAGATGGTCTCTTCAATAAATGGTACTGGGAAAATCAGACAGCTATGTACAGAAGAATGAAACTTGACCATTCTCTTACACCTTACACAAAGATAACCCCCAAAATGGAAGAAAGACCTCAACATGAGACAGGAATCCATCCAAATCCTAGAGGAGAACATAGGCAGTAACATCTTTGACATTGGCCACAAGTTCTTTCAAGACACATCTCCAAAGGCAAGGGAAACAAAAGCGAAAATGAACTTTTGGGACTTCATCAAGATCAAAAGCTTCTGCACAGCAAAGGAAACAGTCAGCAAAACCAAGAGGCAACCTACAGAATGGGAGAAGATATTTGCAAATGACACTACAGACAAAGGGCTGATATGCAAGATCTATAAAGAACTTCTCAGACTCGACACCCAAAAAACAGATTATCAAGTCAAAAAATGGGCAGAAGACATGAACAGACACTTCTTCAAGGAAGACACACAAATGGTTAACAGACACATGAAAAAATATTCATCATCACTAGCCATCAGGGAGAGTCAAATCAAAACCACATTGAAATACCACCTTACACCAGTTAGAATGGCAAAAATTACAACAAGGCAAGAAACAACAAAAGTTAGAGAGGATGTGGAGCAAGGGGAAACCTCTTATGCCGTTGGTGGGAATGCAAGTTGGTGCAACCACTTTGGAAAACAGTGTGGAGATTCTTCAAAAAATTAGAAATAGAGCAACTTTCCTTTTTGTAACAGTGATGTATTGGGATAGATGGTAGCTTCATTTATGGTGAACACAACATAACGGATAAACTTGTCAAATCACTAAGTTGTACTTCTGAAACTAATGTAACATTGTGTGTCAACTATGCACAATTTAAAAAAAGTCCTCTATCAAAAAACAAACAAACAAACAAACAAACAAAGCCCACAGTATTTTTTGTGACTGTCTTATTTCACTTAGTACAATGTCCTTGAAGTTTATCCATGTTATATCAAGTATGAGAATTTCCTTCCTTTTAAGACTGAATGATTTAAAAAAATTTTTTTTATTTAAATTCAATTTAATTAATGTATACTGTATTGTCAGTTTCAGAGGTAGAATTTAGTGATTCATCAGTTGCATACAAAACCCAGTGCTCAGTAATTCAAGTTCCCTCTTTAATGCTCATCACCCTTTCTGTATCCATTCACCTGTCCATGAAGTGAGATCATACAGTATTTGTCTTTTTCTGTCTAGCTTATTTCATTTAGCATAGTGCCCCCCAGGCCCATTCATGTCTTTCAAATGGCAGGATCTTTTTCTTTTTCTTTTTTTTTACATTAAAAATTTTGTATTTTTAAAAAAATTTAGATTCGATTTAATTACCATATAGTGTATTATTAGTTTCAGAGGTAGAACTCAGCAATTCATCCTTTCCATTTAACACCCAGTGCTCCTTCTATCAAGTGCCCTCCTTAATGTCTGTCACCCAGTTACCTCATTCCCCCACCTCACTCCCCCCAAGCAACCCCTGGTTTGTTTCCAATAGTTAAGAGTCTCTTGTGGTTTGCTTCCTTCTCTGTTTCCTTCTTAATTACCTTCCCCTCCCCTGTGTTTATCTGTTTTGTTTCTTAAATTCCATATATGAGTGAAATCATATGATATTTGTCTTTCTCTGACTTATTTCACGTAGCATAATACCCCCTAATTCCATCCACGTCATTGCAAATGGCAAGATTTCATTTTTTTGATGCCTGAGTAACATTTCATTGTGTATATGAACCACATCTTCTTTTCTCATTCATTCTTTGAAGGACATTTTGGCTCCTTCCATAGTTTGGCTGTTGTGGACATTGCTGCTAAGAACACTGGGGTGCATGTGTCCCTTCTTTTCACTACATTTGTATCTTTGGGATAAATACCCAATAATACAGTTGCTGGGTGATAGGGTATTTCTATTTTTAACTTTTTGAGGAACCTCCTTACTGTCTTCCAGAATGACTGCACCAGTTTTCATTCCCATCAACAGTGAAAGAGGGTTCTCTTTTCTCTGCACACTTGCCAATGTATATTGTTTCATGAGTCATTAATTTGGCAAATGGGAGGATTTCTTTAGTTATCATGGCTGAATAATGTTCCATTGAACATATGCCACATCTTCTTTATCTATTTACCCTTTGACAGAAACTTAGTTTGTTTCCATATCTTGGTTATTGTGAATAATGCTGCAATAAACAGGAGAGTACAGATATCTTTTCCATAACCTGTTTTCATTTCCTTTGGATATATATCTAGAAGCCAGATTATTGGATCATATGGAAGTTCTATTTTTTCATTTTTTTAGGAAACTTCACACACTCTTCCATACTGCCTGAACCATTTTACATTTCTATCAACAGTACATAAGCATTTCCTTTTATCATCTCACTAATACTTGTCATCTCTTGTCTTTTTGATGATAGCAATCCTAATAAGTTTGAGGTGATATCTCATTGTGGTTTTTTGATATGCATTTCCCTGATGATGAGAGATATTGGACATTTTTCATGTACCTATTGGCCATTTGGGTGTTTTATCATTGGAAAAATGCCTCTTCAATTCCTCTGTGAATTAAAAAACCAGATTGTTTTTGTTACTGAGTTGTATGGACCACAACCCTGATACTCAAGGAATTGTTCATGGACCAGGACCTGTGGCATCAGCAACTGGGAGCTAGATACAAATGCAGAATTTCTAGGCCCATGTTAGCCCTGCCCAATCAGAACCTGCTTTTGGGGAAGATAACCAAATTTTTTATATATATATAAAATTTGGAGAAGTGCAGGTCTAGAATAGTGTTTCTCAACCTTCTCACTGTTGACATTTGTAATGTATAATTATTTGTGATGAAGACTTTCCTGGGCACAGCAGATGTGCAGCATTCTGGCCTCAGCTAATTAGGGGGCAGTTGTACCTGCCCAGTTATGCCAACCAAACCTATCAGTAAATACTTCCAAGTGTCCCCAGGAGGTAAAAATCTCCCTTAGTTGAGAATGACTAGCCAAGAGCATGAAGAATCGAAACATCTTGAAGGAGTTCCATTCAAAACCCATCCCTTACTCAGTTCACAACATTAAGCAGATCACTTAACCCTTATGAGCTCCATTTCTGCAAATGTAAAATGAGACTCATAATACCACTGATGTGAGAGAATGGATTTTTATAAAAATTAGGGGCACCTGGGTGGCTCAGTTGGTTAAGCAGCTGCCTTTGGCTCAGGTCATGATCCTGGAATCCCGGGATCGAGTCCCACATCAGGCTCCCAGCTCCTCGGGGAGTCTGCTTCTCCCTCTGACCTTCTAGCCTCTCATGCTCTCTCTCACTATCTCTCTCTCAAATAAAAAAAAACTAAATGAGATAATTCATAGAAGGTGCTAATCTCAAGGCAATGTGCATAAAATGTCTAAATATACATAAGTATATTTTAAAGATTTTTTTATTGTGTTTTTCTTTTTCAGCATTTCCTTAGCAATTTGGGGTCTCTTCTGATTCCATACAAATTTTAGGATTATTTGCTCCAGCTCTTTGAAAAATACTGGTGGAATTTTGATCGGAATGGCATTAAAAGTATAGATTGCTCCAGGCAGTATAGGCATTTTAATGTGTTAAAATAAAAATTACACAGGATTTTCCATATTAACGATTTTTTCCTATTCACTCTCTATATTTTTATTATTTTACTTCATTTTAAATTTTAATTCCAGTATACTTAACATACAGTAGTATATAAGTTTCAGGTGTACAATATAGTGATTCAACACTTCCATACATCACCTAGTGCTCATCAAGGCAAGTGTGCTTCTTAATCTCATCACCTATTTCATGCCCATTTTGACTTTCTTAAGTCCACAGCTCAGTGGTTTTAAATAAATTCACTGTATAGGGAAGAGAGTCCAAGATGGCAGAGGAGTAGGAGACCTTATTTTTGTCTGGTCTCAGGAATTCAGCTAGATAGCTGTAACATCATTCTGAATACCTGCAAACTCAACCAGAAATTGAAGAAAAGAAAAGATGCAGCTCTACAAATAGAAAAGTGACCACTTTCTGCAAAGTAGGAGGTGTGGAGAAGTCAATCACAGGTGATATATGGGAAGATAGACCACAGGGGGAGTGAGCCTATGTCAGCTGGCTACCAGGAAGTGATGTAGAAGTGGAGCACAAAAATGGAAATTTTAAAAGTCTGCTTTGGTGAGGGACATCTCTCAGGCTGCTAAATGGTGACTGAACTCTGGCTGGGGCCTTGTGGTTTCAGGATCCTAAGGGTCACAGGAAGACTGTTGGTCCCTGAGTGCAGCATCCTAAGGGTCACAGGAAGACTGTGGGTCCCTGAGGGCAGCAAAGCTCCCAGGCATTGGAGCAGGAAAGCTGGCTGCAAATAATGAGCCCAGGAGTGGGCTCTTGGCTTGGGTTTGCCATAAACCTTGAATGGCAGCACATTCAGGCAACTGCTCTGAGCAGGGTCCTAGCAAGCAGCAGAACTGGCAAGATCCCCCAACTCTCCCCTGGAGGGAGCAATGCAGGAGCATGCCATAGAAGTCTGCAGGGCTTGGGGCTCAAAACAGAGTCATGTGCCTGAAGCAGAATTGCTCAGTCATAGGCTGGGTGAGCATGGAGTGCAACTGGAGACCAGGGAGACATAGTGATTGACTGTTTTTCTCTGAGGGCTCACTGAGGAGTGGGGCCCCAAAATTTGGCTCTGGGGCCAGAGATTTGGAGGCTGCCATTTTCATTCTCATACTCTAAAACTGATCAGAAAGCTTTCAGAGAACAAATCTACCAAGAACAAATCCAAGCAAATTACTTAGCTTGGCCTCTGGCAAGGACAGTGCAATTCCTCCTTCAGCAAAGACATTTGAGAATCAATGCAACAGGCTCCTTCCCCAGAAGAACATCCTGTCAAGACCAAGTTTACTGATCAGTGAGAACTGCAAAACTCCAGCACTAGGGGAATACAGTACATAGAACTCATGGCCTTTTCCCATGATTATTTAGGCTTTGAACTTCAATTTTTTTTCTTTAAAGATTTTTATTTATTTGACACACAGAGAAATCACAAGTAGGCAGAGAGAGAGGAGGAAGCAGGCTCCCCGTTGAGCAAAGAGCCCAAGGAAGGGCTCGATCCCAGGACCCCGAGATCATGACCTGAGCCGAAGGCAGAGGCTTAACCCACTGAGCTACCCAGGTGTCCCTCACCTTCAATTTTTAAAATTTTCTTTATTTTGTTTCTTTTTAAAGTATTCTTCTTTTTCAATCAAATTCTTATTTTATCAGCTCTTTTTAAAAATATTTTTTAAATTTTCATTTTAACAGTTACATTCTATCCCCTAATAGTATTTAATCTTATTTTTTTGTATATATATATATATATATGTATGTTTTTCTTTCTTTAACATTTTGGGATGCAGTTTCTTCTAACAGACAAAAGTAGACCAAAAATCTAGTGTATGGGTCTGTTCTATTCACGCATATGACCATATTCTCTTTTTTCTTCTTCTACCTTTCTGGGTTTTTTTTGTTCTACTTTTTTGTTTTGTTAGTCTTTCCAATTTTCACCTTTACAGTTATATTCTATACTTTCATTGTCTTTAATATTATTTTTGTATATATATGTTTTTCTTTCTTTACAATTTTGAGATGTAGTTTCCTCTAACAAACTGACCAAAATACACACAGAATCTAGTGTATTTTTAATCTATCTGCTCACCTGTCTGATAATATTCTCTTTTTCCCCCCTTCTTTCTTTTTGCTTTTTCTTTCCCTCCTGGTTTTGGGTCTCTTCTAATTTGTTTAATGTATATTTCTCTGGGGTGGTTGTTGCCATTTTAGTATTTTTTTCTCTCATTCATGTACTCTTCTGTGGACAGAATGACAAGACAGAAAACTCACCTCAAAAAAGAGAACAAGAGGCAGTACTGGCTGCCAGGGACCTAATCAATATGGACATAAGTAAGATGTAAGAACTAAAGTTCAGAATAATGATTATAAAGATACTAACTGTGATTGAAAAAAGCATAGAAGACACTAAAGAATCCCTTTCTAGAGAAATAAAAGAACTAAAATCTAACCAAGTCAAAACTGAAAAGACTATTAATGAGATGTAATAAAAAAGAAGGCTCTAACTGTTAGGATAAGTGAGGCAGAAGAGATAATTAGTGATATATAAGACCAAACAGTGGAGAATAATGAGGCTGTGAAAAAGAGAGATAAACAACTACTGGACTATGAGGGGAGAATTCAGGAGAAAAGTGATATTATAAAGTGGAACAATGTTAGAATAGTTAGGATCCCAGAGGAAAAGGAAAGAGAGGGAGGGGCAGAAGGTCCAATATTGGAGCAGATTATAGCAAGGAACTTCCCTAATCTGGGGAAGGAAACAAGCATCAAAATCCAGGAGGCACCCCCCCTCAAAACCAAGAAATATAACTCAACACCCCCATATCTAATAGTGAAACTTACAAATCTCAGAGACAAGGAGAAAATCCTGAAAATAGCTCAGAATAAGAGGCCTGCAACCTACAATGGTTGAAACATTAGATTAGCAGCAGAAGTATCCATGGAGACCTGGCAGGACAGAAAAAACTGGCATGGTATATTCAGGGTACTAAATGAGAAAAATATGCAACCAAGAATACTTTATCCAGCTAGGATGTCATTCAGAATAGAAGGAGTGATAAAAAGCTCCCAGGACAAACAAAAACTAATGAATTTGTGATTACCAAACCAGCCCTACAAGAAATAGTAAAAGGGGTTCTCTAGACAAAGAGAGAGCCCAAAGGTAACACAGACCAGAAAGGAACAGGGACAATATACAATAATAGTCATTTTACAGGCAACACAATGGCATTAAATCCATATCTTTCAATAGTTTCCCTAAATTGGCTAAATGCCCCAATCAAAAGACAGGGTATCAGATTGAGTAAAAAAGCAAGAAATCTGGGGTGGTAATCCTTATATCAGAAATATTAGATTTAAACCAAAAACTCTGATACAGGATGAAGAAAGACACTGTATGATAATTAAAGGGTCTATCCAAGAAGAAGATCTAACAATTTGAAATATCTATGCCCTTAACATGGGAGCAGCCTTTATATAAGCCAATTAATTACAAAATCAAAGAAACATGTAGATTATAATACAGTTAAACACTCTCCTCACTGCAATGGACAGATCATCTAAGCAGAAGATCAACAAGGAAATCAGGGCTTTGAAGGACACACTAGACCCGATGGACTTCACAGATATATTTAGAACATTCCATCCTAAAGCAACAGCATACACATTCTTCTCTAGTTCACTTGGAACATTCTCCAGAATAGATCACATCCTGGGTCACAAATAGGTCTCAACCACTCACAAAAGATTGGGAGCATTTCATGCATATTTTCAGACCATGATACTTTGAAACTGGAGCTCAATCACAGGTAAAATTTGGAAGGAATGCAAACACTTAGATGTTGAAAAGCATCATGCTAAAGAATGAATAGGTCAACCAGGAAATTAGAGAGGAATTTAAACAATTCATGCAAACCCATGAAAATGAAAACACATTGGTTCAAAATCTTTGGGATGCAGTAAAGGCAGTCCTAAGGGGGACGTTTATAGCAATATAAGCCTTTTTCAAGAAAACAGAAAGGTCTCAAATACACAACCTAACCCTACACCTAAGGGAGTTGGAGAAAGAACAGCAAATAAAGCCTAAACACAGCAGCAGAAGAGAAATAATAAAGATTAGAGCAGTAATCAACGATATAGAAACCAAAAGAACAATTGAACAGATCAAGGAAACTAGGAGATGGTTCTTTGAAATAAGATTGACAAACACTTAGCCAGACTTATCAAAAAGAAAAGAGAAAGGGTCCAAATAAATAAAATCATGAGTGAAAGAGGAGAGATCACAACCAACACTAAAGAAATACAGGCAATTATAAGAACATATTATGAGCAACTGTATGCCAACAAATGAGACAATCTGGAAGCAATGGATGCATTTCTGGAGACATACAAACAACCAAAACTGAATCAGGAAGAAATACAAAGCCTGAACAGACCCATAACCATCAAGGAGATTGAAGCAGTAATCAAAAATATCCCAAGAAACAAGAACAAGGACCAATTGTCTTCCCAGGGAAATTCTACCAAACATTTAAAGAATTAATACCTATTTTCTGAAACTATTTCAAAAAACCAAAATGGAAGGAAAACTTCCAAACTCATTCTATGAGGCCAGCACAAATGCCAGACTAGTCAAAGACCCCACCAAAAGGGAGAATTACAGACCAGTATCCCTGATGAACAGGGAGGCAAAAATTCTCACCAAAATATTAGCTAATAGAATCCAAAAGTGCTTTAAAAGGATTAGTCACCACAACCAAAAGGGATTTATTCCTGGGCTGCAGGTTTGGTTCAACACCCAGCAATCAATGTGATAGACTACATATATAAAGGAAAGACAAGAACCATATGATCCTCTCAATTGATGCAGAAAAAGCATTTGACAAAATACAGCATTCGTGACTAAAACTCTTCAGAGTATAGGGATAGAGAGCACATACCTCAATATCATAAGAGCCATGTTTGAAAAACTCACAGCAAATATTGTTCTTAATGGGGAATACCTGAGAGCTTTCCCCTAAGGTCAGGAACATGGAAGGAATTCCCACTCTCACAACTTTTGTTCAACATAATACTAGAAGTCTAAGCCTCAGCAATCAGACAACAAAAAGAAATAAAAGGTATCCAAATTAGCAAAGAAGTCAAACTCCCGCTCTTTGCAGATGACTTGATACTTTATGTGGAAAACCCGCAAGACTCCACCTTCAAGTTGCTAGAACTCATAGAAGAATTCAATAAAGTGGCAGGATATAAAATCAATGAACAGAAATCTGTTGCATTTCTATACACTAATAATGTAACTGGAGAAATAAATTAAGGAGTCAATCCCACTTACAATTGCACCCTAAACCATAAGATGCTTAACAAAAAAGACTAAGTATACACATGAAAGCAATTGAGGGAGGTACAAAGAAATGGAAAAGCAGGAAAAAATATACAGTGGGGAAAGGACAGTCTCTTCAATAAATGGTGCTGGGAAAATTGGACAGCTATATGTAGAAGAATGAAACTCGATCATTCTCTTACACCTTACACAAAGATAAACTCGAAATGGATAAAAGACCTCAATGTGAGACAGGAATCCATCAGAATCCTAGAGGAGAACATAGGCAGTAACCTCTTTGATATCAGCCACAGCAACTTCTTTCAAGATATGTCTCCAAAGGCAAAGGAAACAAAAGTGAAAATGAACTTTTGGGACTTATCAAGATCAAAAGCTTCTGCACAGCAAAGGAAACAGTCAACAAAACAAAGAGGCAACCCACGGAATGGGAGAAGGTATTTGCAAATGACAGTACAGACAAAAGGCTGATATCCAGGATCTATAAAGAACTTCTCAAACTCAACACACACAAAACAGATAATCATGTTAAAAAATGGGCAGAAGACATGAACAGACACTTCTCCAATGAATACATACAAATGGCTATCAGACACATGAAAAAATGTTCATCATCACTGGCCATCAGGGAGATTCAAATCGAAACCACATTGAGATACCACCTTACACCAGTTAGAATGGCCAAAATTAGCAAGACAGGAAACAACGCATGTTGGAGAGGATGTGGAGAAAGGGGAACCCTCTTACACTGTTGGTGGGAATGCAAGTTGGTGCAACCACTTTGGAAAACAGAGTGGAGATTCCTTAAGAAATTAAAAATAGAGCTTCCCTATGGCCCTGCAGTAGCACTACTGGGTATTTACCCCAAAGATACAGATATAGTGAAAAGAAGGGTCATATGTATCCCAATGTTCATAGCAGCAATGTCCACAGTCGCCAAACTGTGGAAAGAACCAAGATGCCCTTCAACAGACGAATGGATAAGGAAGATGTGTTACATATAAACTATGCTGTATTATGCCTCCATCAGAAAGGATGAATACCCAACTTTTGTATCAACATGGACGGGACTGGAAGAGATTATGCTGAGTGAAATAAGTCAAGCAGAGAGAGTCAATTATCATATGGTTTCACTTATTTGTGGAGCATAACAAATAACACAGAGGACATGGGGAGATGGAGAAGAGAAGGGAGTTGAGGGAAATTGGAAAGGGAGTTGAACCATGAGAGACTATGGACTCTGAAAAACATTCTGAGGGTTTTGAAGAGGCGGGGGATGGGAGGTTGGGGGAGCCAGGTGGTGGATTTTATGAAGGGCACGTATTGCATGGAGCACTGGGTGTGGTGCATAGACAATGAATTCTGTTATATTGAAAAGAATTTAAATAAATTAAAAAAATTAAAAAAAAGAAATGGAAAAACATTCAAGGCTCAGGGATTGGAAGAAAAAATACTGTTAAAATGTCTATGTTACCAGAGCAATCTACACATTCAAAGCGATCTCTATCAAAATACCATCAACTTTTTCCACAGAGCTGGAAAAAACACACCTAAAATTTGTATGGAACCAGAAAAGAGCCTCAATAGCCAAAGTAATGTTGAAAAAGAAAACCAAAACTGATGGCATCAGAATTCCAGACTTCAAGCTCTATTAAAAAGTTGCACTCTTCAAGACAGTATGACATTGGCACAAAAACAGGCATATATATATCAGTGGAACAGAACAGAGAAGCCAGAAATGGACTCTAAACTTTATGGATAAATAACCTTTGACAAAGGAAAGAATGTCCAATGGAAAAAAGACAGTCTCTTCAACAAATGGTTTTGGGGAAATTGGATAGGCACATGCAGAAGAATGAAACTGGACCATTTCCTTGTATCATGCATGAAAAATAGACTCAAAATGGATGAAAGACCTCAATGTGAGATAGGAATCCATCAAAATCCTAGAAGAGAACACAGGCAACAACCTCTTTGACACTGGACACAGCAATTTCTTGCTAGACACAGGCAAAGGATACAAAGGCAAAAAAGAACTATTGGAACTTCATCAAAATCAAATCTTTGCATAGCAAAGGAAAGAGTTTACAAAACCAAAAGACAACCAACAGAATGGGAGAAGGTATTTTCAAATGACAGATTAAGGGCTTGTATCCAAAATGTATAAAGAATTTATTAAACTCAGCACACAAAGAACAAATAATCCAATCAAGAAACGGGCAGAAGACATGAACAGACATTTTTCCTTAGAAGAGATCCAAATGGCCAACAGACACATGAAAAAGTGCTCAACATCATTCAGCATCAGGGAAATACAAATCAAAACCACAATGAGGTACCACCTCACATCAGTCAGAATGGCTAAAATTAACAAGTCAGGAAATGACAGATGATAGTGATGTGGAGATAGGGGAACCCTCTTACACTATTGGTGGAAATGCAAGCTGGTGCAGGCATTCTGGAAAGCAGTATGGAAGTTCCTTAAAAAGTTGAAAGTAGAGCTACTCTATGACCCAAGAATTGCACTATTGGGTATTTAGCCTAATGATACAAATGTAGTGATTCAAAGGGGCACCTTCACCCCAGTTTATAGCAGCAATGTCCACAATAGGCAAACTATGGAAGGAGCCCAGATATCCTTTCATATTGACAGATGATTGAATATCCATTCATATTGACAGATGAATGGATAAAGAAGAGATGGTAGATAGATATAGCTATCGATATCTATCTATATCTATCTATATCGATAGCTATATCTATCTATCATCTATCTACCTATACACACACATACACTGGAATACTACTCAGCCATCAAAAAACTGAAATCTTGCCATTTGCAATGATGTGGATGAAACTAGAGGGTACTATGCTAAGTGAAATGAGTGAAGCAGAGAAAGACATTTATCATATGATCTCACCAGTATGTGAAATTTAAGAAATAAGGCAGAAGATAATAGGGGAAGAGAGGAAAAAAATGAAACAAGATGAAACCAGAGAGGGAGACAACAATAAGAGACTTAATCACAGGAAACAAACTGAGGGCTGCTAGTAGGGAGGTTGGGTAAAGGGATGAGGTGACTGGGTGATGGACATTGGGGAGGGTATGTGTTGAGATAAGCACTGGGTATTGTGTAAGACTGATGAATCACAGATCTGTACCCCTGAAACAAACAATAATTATATGTTAATTAATTGAATTTAGATTAAGAAATACATTCACTATATATTTTATAAATTAAGACAGGTCTTAATTTATGTTAAGGCATTGAACTCTTACTGTTTTGGCAAAATGTCATGAAGTCAACAAATGTAGTACTTGTGGTTTTACATAAAATGAATACCTTTCTTCACCTTGTTGAAGGAGGGGAATAGCAATCTTCTGGAGATATCAATACTGTGTCCCACCAGGAGTCAATATTTGGGAGATCAAAGGAACCTAGTAAGAAAAAACTCTTTACTCTTAGATTTGGAGATATCATTAACTCAGGGTTGGGATAAAGTACTAGGAGGTTAGCTCTGTGGGAGGCAGGTGAGTTCAGGGAAGAGTAATAAGTGGATTCATCTGACTTCATAAACTTGTCTCCTGGGTGCAGGGAAATGACAGGAAAAAAATTCCTATCTGTATTCCGATCTGTATGGAGCAATGTCCTATGGGAGATTATGCGCCCAGGGGTTGAAGTAATAGGAGGGAATAAGCCTAAAGAGCGGATAGGGAGCTGTAAATACCTCTTTGGCTGTTGCCTCTCAGCAGGCATGGCCTTGGATGAAATGGGACTTGGGTACTTTTTCTGGAGTCCTAGGTCTGGTTAGGAGATTTCTGCTGTATTATTTGAGAACAGAGCTTCAGTGTCCATCATCAGCCATGAGGGAGGAATTCAGATTTCCTCACAGAGACCCTCATGCAGGTGAGTCCAAAAACCTAGCAGGAAGGGGCCAGAGAGAATAGAAGGGTGATAACATTTACCCGAAGCCACGTGAGAGCCAACCCAGCCTAGTCCAGCATTGGGACATCACTGTGGTTGTGTTGCTTGATTAACTAATGAATAGATTTATTTATGATCCTAAAAATAGAAGTAAACATTGAAATTATCTATGCAGGGGAGATTGTTGAGGATTAAGTAGTGCTGATGGAAGAGTGGTGATGGGTTACAGAAAGTGGTTCCAATAAGAGTAGATCATGAGTCCAAACATCTTTGAAATTAAGGGGATTAGAGATTTAGGATGTTAGCTAGGAGGGATATGCAGTCAAGGGAGGGCATTTATTCTTTTAAGCCAATTTAATGAGAAGAACCCCAAGATCAAGAGCCACACACTCTCCTGACTGAGCCAGCCAGGTTTTTCGGTTCCCTAGCCTTTAGCACTTTAATCTAAAATTAGTAATCCACATTGATGTCATTACATTAATAGTATTTTATACCTCCGTAGAAAGATAGTTTTAGATTGTCATTGTGTTTCAGACAGTTGTATGAAACAGCTCTGTGTCTAACCTCACTCTCACTGCTATCCTTTGTTCCATAAGCTCTTTGTTTCTTTTTTTTTATTATATTCAGTTAGTCAACATATAATACATCATTAGTTTTTGATGTAATGTTCAAAGATTCATTAGTTGCATATAATACCCAGTGCTTATCACGACACATGACCTCCTTAAAGTTATGTTTCTATATCATGCACACACAAATATTCATACACATAAGTTTATCTATTATCTATCTCTATATATATCTATCTAAAATCTTATGCTCATTGTAAATGGTCTTTAACTCCAGTGCAGTCTTTTTTTTATAGATTGTCTCCTTCAAAAATACCTTATAGAGAGAACCAGTATAAACCTAATTCATTATTTCATTGATTGCATAGTATTTCAGGGTGTGTCATTAACACTTTTTTGAAGATTTTTCATATTTTTTCTCTTTAAATTGCTATTATACCAATCATACAAAATATTTTGAGATTTTGTTTAAATGCTGGTTCTCCACCAGGGAAGTTTTGTCCTCTAGGGGACATTGAACAATGTCCAGAGACATTTTAGGCTATGAGATTGAGGAGGTGTCATTAGAAGCCAGGGATGCTCTAAACATCCTTCAAAGCGCAGGACAAACCCCGCCTCAGAGAATGATCTTGGCCAGAATGTCAATAATGCTGAAATTGAGGAAAACTCAGGTAAACAATACATATCTATATATTTTAATATTTATAGCTGTTTCCAGATTATTTCCACCAAATGTTATAGCACATCACATTTCTGCAATAAAAATTAAAGAGTACTACTTTGCTACCTGTTTAAAAGTTCCAAACCCAATTGATGTGATAGCTCTTTAAATTTTTTGGCAGGCTGATGGATGTGGAAGAGATTTCATGTTGCTTTCATAAGTGATTGGTGTGTTAGAGCAAAACTCATATATTTGGTCACCATTTTGGTTTGCCCATTATTATTATATACCCATATATTGTAGACCCATTTTCTACCATATATTGTAGACCCATTTTCTACAAGTGTCAGCACCTCAAATGATTTTTACACATATTGTTTCTATCTTTCTCTCTTTTTTTTGAGAGTGGGAGTGCTAACAGGGAGGGGCAGAGGGGAAGGGAGAGAGAGAAACATTTTTTTTCTTTTTTATTTCTTTTCAGTGTTCCAGAAATCATTGTTTATGCACCACACCCAGTGCTCCATGCAATACATGCCCTCCATAATACCTACCATCAGGCTCACCCAACCCCACAACCCCCTCCCGTCCAAAACCTTCAGTTTGTTTCTTAGAGTCTACAGTCTCTCATGGTTCATCTCCCCCTCCAATTTCCCCCAACTCACTTCTCCTCTCCATCTCCCAGTGTCCTCTGTGTTATTCCCTATGCTCCACAAGCAAGTGAAACCATATGATAATTGACTCTCTCTGTTTGACTTATTTCACTTAGCATAATGAGAGAGAAAATCTTAAGCAGGTTCCACACCCAGCACAGATCCTGGCCTGAGGCTGGATCTCACAACCCCAAGATCATGACCTTCTGAAATCAAGGGTCACTCACTTAACCAACTGAGTAGCACAGGCACATCTATAGATGATAGTTTCTCTATTGAATTCTATGGAGATATTTTGGCCATGGAGATGTTTTTTTTTAAAATTTTAAATTTTTTTAATTTAAACATATAATGTAACCCCACCTCTCTCTCCCAACACCCCTCCCCCCACCCCCCTCAGTTTGTTTTATGACATTAAGAGTCTCTTTTGGTTTGTCTCCCTCCAGATCCCATCTTGTTTCATTTATTCTTTTCCTACCCCCTTAACCCCACCCCCATTGCATCTCCACTTCCTCATATCAGGGAGATCATATGATAGTTGTCTTTCTCCGATTGACTTATTTCGCTAAGCATAATACCCTCTAGTTCCATCCACGTCATTGCAAATGGCAAGATTTCATTTCTTTTGATGGCTGCATAGTATTCCATTGTATATATATACCACATCTTCTTTATCAATTCATCTGTTGATGGACATCTAGGTTCTTTCCATAACTTGGCTATTGTGGACATTGCTGCTATAAACATTCGGGCCATGGAGATGTTTTAAATTCTATTAGTTAATGTGTAGCTTCTTCCTTCTCAGTTTCTTGCCTTAATTAAGATGGTTTTGTCTGTAGATTTATTTATTTTTTATTAGGGGTATTTTCTGATAATTTTCAAGACTTTGAGGGATTTTTTTACTTTTTAAATTTCATTTTAAAATTTCCATATAATTGACATGCAGTGTTTTATTAGTTTCAGGTGTACAATGTAGTAATTCAACAGTTGTACACATTACTTAATGCTCATCATGATGAGTGTACTCTTTTAATTCCCTTCACCTATTTCACCCATCCCCCCACCCAACTTTCCTCTGGTAACCAGCAGTTATTTGGTCTCCATCGTTAAGAGTCTTTACTTAGGTTTACCTCATTTCCTTTGTTTATTTGTTTTGTTTCTTAAATATCAGATATGAGTAAAATCATATACTCTTTGTCTTTTTATGACTGACTTATTTCACTTAGCATTATACCTTCTAGATCTACCCATGTTGTTGCAAATGGAAAAATCTCACTCTATTTTATGGGTGGGTAATATTCCAATGCACACATATATATATATGCATATATATTTGTATATATGTATACATACATACAAATCTTTTATTTATTTTTTAAAAATATTTTATTTATTTATTTATTTGACAGGGTGAGAGAGATCACAAGTAGGCAGAGAGGCAGGTAGAGAGAGAGGGGGAAGCAGGCTCCCTGTTGAGCAGAGATGCCTATGTGGGGCTTGATCCCAGGACCCTGAGATCATGACCTGAGCCAAAGGCAGAGGCTTAAGCTACTGAGCCACCCAGGTGCCCCACATACACAGAAATCTTTATCCATTCATCTTTCAATGGACACTTGGGCTGCTTCCTTATCTTGGCTATTGTAAACAATGCTGCAATACACATTGGGTGCATATATATTTTCAAATGAGTGCTTTTTGTCTTCTTTGGGAAGTGTAATTACATGATCATGTGGTATTCCTATTTTTAAATTTTTGAAGAACCTCATATTATTTTCCACAGTGGCTGCACCAGTTTGCATTACCACCAAAGTGCACGGATGTGTCCTCTTCTTCACAGCCTCCTCAAAACTTGTCATTTATTGGGGCACCTGGATGGCTCAGTGGGTTAAGTCTCTGCCTTCAGCTCAGGTCATGATCTCAGGGTCCTGGGATCAAGGCCCACATTGGGCTCTTTGCTCAGCGGGGAGCCTGCTTCCTCCTCTCTCTCTCTGCCTGCCTCTCTGCCTACTTGTGATCTCTGTCTGTCAAGTGAATAAATAAAATCTTAAAAAAACTTGTCATTTCTTGTCTTTTTATACTAACCATTCTGACTGGTGTGAGATGATAGTCTTATTCATTTGGATGCCACATAGATGGAATTGTTTTATTTCCTTTTCAGATTTTCACTTTTCCTATATAGATATGCAACTGATTTTTTGAGGGTTGTTTTTTATCCAGTTACTTGGTTGAATTAATTTAATAGTTTTATTAGTGCTTGTGGCATCTTTGGGATTTGCTACATACAAGAGCACATCATTTACACACATAAATTTATTTCTTCCTTTCCAGTTTGGATGTCACTCATTACTTTTTATTTCTTTAGTTTCTCTGTCTAGAACTTCCAGTGTTATGTTGAGTAGAAGTCAAGAAAGTGGGCATCCTTGCGTGTTCTTGATCATACAGGAAAACTGTTCCCTGTATCCCCAGTAAGTACCGTGTTTGCTGTGTGATTTCATGAATGGCTTTATGTTGAGATTGTTTACTTCCACTCCTAGTTTTTAACATTTTTATTATGTGCCATATAAACATAAACATTAATTGAGTGAAGTATATAAAAAAATAATGCACTTGCTAGGTTAGTAGTGCATGATTGTGTCATGCTCTTTCTTGTTTTTGTAGTCACATCAATGACATGGAACCGGAGAATGATACACGAATTTCAGAATTTCTTCTTCTGGGACTTTCAGAGGAACCAGAATTGCAACCCTTCCTCTTTGGGCTGTTCCTATCCATGTACCTGGTCACGATTCTTGGGAACCTGCTCATCATCCTGGCTGTCAGCTCAGATTCCCACCTCTACACCCCCCATGTACTTCTTCCTCGCCAACCTGTCACTTGTAGACATCTGTTTCACCTCCATGACCATCCCCAAGGTGCTGGTGAATATACAAATGCAGTAAAAGGTCATAAATTATGAAAGTTGCATCATAAAGATGTACTTTTTCATACTTTTTGTAGGTTTGGACAACTTCCTCCTGACTGTGATGGCTTACGACCTCTTTGTGGCCATCTGTCACCCCCTACATTAGGTGGTCACCATGAACCCCTGGCTCTGTGGACTATTGGTCTAGTGTCCTGGATCATGAGTGTTCTGCATTCTTTGTTACAAACCCTAATGGTGTTGCAGCTGTCCTTCTGTATAGAGGTGGAAATCCCCCACTTTTTCTGTGAACTCAATGAGATGATCCAACTTGCTTGTTCTGATACCTTTCTTAATGACATGGTGATGTATTTTGCAACTGTGCTGCTGGTTGCTCTCCCCTGGCTGGGGTCCTTTACTCATACTCTAAGATAGTTTCCTCCATATGTGGGATCTCATACAGCTCAGGGGAAGTACAAAGCATTTTCCACCTGTGCATCTCACCTCTCCGTTGTCTCCTTATTTTACTGTACGGGCCTAGGAGTGTACCTTAGCTCTGCTGCTCCCCAGAGCTCCCACTCAAGTGCAATGGCCTCAGTGATGTACACTGTGGTCACACCCATGCTGAATCCCTTCATCTACAGTTTGAGGAACAGAGACATAAAGGGGGCTCTAAATGTATTTTTCAGAGGGAAGCCATAAAAGGGCCACTTTTATTTTTTTCCAAAAAGTACCTGTTATTGAAGGCTAATGCCTAACAGCCAGAAATTGTGTTTCTTTGATAGGATCGTGAAATAAGAACTCAATCCCTGTATTTGTACCCTGGAGTGTCATGTTTTCTTAAGTTCAACTGTTTCATTAAACTTTCTGCTTCTTTTTAAAAAAGATTTTATTTATTTATTTGATACACATAGAGAGATCACGAGTAGGCAGAGAGGCAGGCAGAGAGAGAGGGGGAAGCAGGCTTCCTGCCAAGCAGAGAGCCTGATGTGGGACTGGATCCCAGGACCCTGAGATCATGACTTGAGCCAAAGGCAGAGGCCCAACCCACTGAACCACCCAGGCACCCCTTCACTCCTTTTGATAGCCAATATTTTTTTCTTTTTTGTTTTCTTAATTTCCAAATTAGTTCCAACCTTGAATCAGAAATAATTTGGAGATTTCCACTTGTCTCACAGAATGATGGGCTGTACTAGTTTTTTAATTTTTAAATTTTTAAAATAAATATATAATGTATTATTAGCCCCAGGGGTACAGGTCTGTGAATCGCCAGGTTTACACACTTCACAGCACTCACCATATCACATACCTTCCCTAATGTCCACAACCCCACCGCCCTCTCCCTACCTTCTTGGGCTGTATTAGTTTTATGGAATAAACTATGTTTTGCAAATGAGGCTATTCTTTATTTTTAAGGATTTAAAAATTTTATTTGACACACACACACACACAAAGAGAGAGAGAGAGAGAGAGAGACAGCAAGAGAGGGAATACAAGCAGGGGGAGTGAGAGAGGGAGAAGCAGACTCCCATCGGAGCAGGGAGACTGATGCGGGGCTCGATCCCAGGATCCTGGGATCATGACCTGAGCCAAAGACAGACGCTTAGCCATCTGAGCCACCCAGGAGCCCTGCAAATGAGGCTATTCTTATAAATCTATTATAGAGGAAATTCTGAGATGACAGTTTTTCACTCTGTGTCTGCATTCCTTTCCATATTACTACCTTAAATACTTTTCCTGATAATATATATTTTAATCCACCAGTTTGTTTTCTAGTCATGGTCCTCATTATGATCCTGTTCTCATATCAGCTCAGCATCCACAGTATCCTTGGCACAGAATAGGAAAGCAAAATTTGCTTATGAAATACAAAATCCAAGTGAAAGACAAATTTGCATAAACCGAGAGACTTAATATGGGCTTAGTATCAGGGAAGACCTGAAATTGGATGAAGCAAAATTTTCAATCACACCATATTTCTTTGTGGAAATTGTGCTTATGATGATGTACATCCACTCATTGAAGTGTGGGATATTTGGTGTCCATGTTTAAAGGGTTTTATTGGTTGAAGTGAAGAACATAGTTGTAGATTTTATATTATTTAACTGGATGATTTTGCTGTTATATGTGAAAATATCCAGTATTACCTACAAATATTACTCCTTCCATTGCCATAAACTTAATATCTCCCTCTGTAAAAAGTTGTTACCAATGTTACAGTGTGAGTGGATGAACAATAAGTGTTTTCACTCTGTCATTAAATTCTTATCTTATGATGTTCCTCTGCTGATTTTATTTATTTGCGTCTTATCCCCCCCCTTTTTTGCTCTAACAAATGGTTTGTCAATTTTGCTTAGTTTTTCAAAAATTATCTCCTAGCTTTGTCAAACTTTCCATTGGTTTTCTGGTTTATATATTATTTCTGTATGTTGTGATATTTGTTTCTTCTTTCCTCTGCTTCTCAGGACTTAGTTTCTTCTTCTTCTTCTAGGTCTTTGAATCATTTGAACAGTTAGGTTATTCACTTAAGCTCCTTTATTTTTCTTAATGTAGACATTTATAGTTATAAAATTTCCTCTTAGAGTTGCTTTTACAACATCCCATATGTTTTGACAGGCCATGTTCCATTTTCATTTGATTAAAGATTTTTAAATATCCTTTTTTGTTTTCTCCTTTCACTCACCAGATGTTGATGAGTATGTTGTTTAATTCCCACATATTTGTGGATATCTCAGACATCTATATCCTTAGATTCATAGCAGCATTATTTACAAGAATCAAGACATGAAAACAGCTGAGTATCCACCAATAGATGAATTAATGATGATGGCATATTTATACAGTGGAATTCAGCAATAAAAAAGGAAGACATCTTTTCCTTTGCTATAACATGGATGCCCCCCTAGGATTATGCTAAGTGAAATAATCAGACAGAGAAAGACCAATACTGTATGATCTCACTTATATGTGAAATACAAAAATCTGAACTCATAGAAATAGAGAATAGGTTGATGTTTGCCTGTTGGTGAAGATGTTGGTGAAAGCCTACAAACTTTTAGTTATAAGATGAATGAATTCTGGGCAGGCAATGTACAGCATGGTCATTATGGTTAACTTTATTGTGTTGTATACTTGCATATTGCTGACAGAGTACATTGTAAATGTTCTTACAACAAAAAGAAATGATAACTCTGTGAAGTGATAGATGTGTTCACTAATGTATCCTGGTGATCATTTCACAATGTGTATGTATATATATGCATATAAATGCATATATATAATCACCAAGTTGTATGCTTTAACTTCCAGATTATATTTCAGTTAAAGTGGAAAAAGGAGGGGTGGGAAGATGGGATAATTGGGTAATGGGCATTAAGGAGAGCACATGATGTGATGAGCACTGGGTGTTATATGCAATTGATGTATTAATGAACTCTACATCTGCAACTAATGATGTACTATATGTTGGCTAATTGAATTTAAATTAAAAAAATAAAACTGAAAAAATGAAGAAAAAATATTCCTATGTCTCTCTTCCTCCTTACATCTCAAATGTCAATTCCTTCCAGCAGAGCCCTGCCCATAAAAAAGTACCAGAATGAAAACCATTATGAATATGTCAATGGGAAGCTCAATCAATAGGAAAACAGTACCAACATAAGGATGCCATTAAGACAGCATCAGTGATACAACAGTTCTTAGCTCCATCAATCAGTGAGTTAGATATGAGATCCCTGGTCTCTCTGAGGTATCTGGAAAGAAAAACCTTTATTTCTTTGATCTTAGACTAAGGATGGTGATATATAGGAAAGGGGTGGGAGGAAATATTTACTTTTGGAAGAAAGCCTGACCTTCTGAAGTAAATTTACGTAACTGCCCAGTAAACACATAATTCCGTTTCACTGTCTTCTCAGAGATCATTCCATTGCTGAAAGTGGAAGTGGAAATGGAATCTTTCATTTTTTTTATTGTGTTATGTTAGTCACCATAAAGTTCATCATTAGTTTTTGATGAAGTGTTCCTTTCAAACTGAAATATACACCAGTGGTATACTCTTTCAGAGATGGTCCCAAATCCCTGTCTTCCTCTGTAGCCATGTCTCTGGCAATGTGGACAGCACTTTCAAAGAGGTGGTGGAGACCATTCTTCTACCTTTGATCTGGGCTGGATTAGGATTTTTTATTTGCTCTGACCAGCAGAGTATGATGGGAGTCACAGTGGACCTTAGACCTTTGGTACATTTAAGCTGCTCTGTCTTGGATCTCTGCCTCCAAAAAGTAAATAAGTTCACGTGGGTTGCCAAAGGAAGTGAGGACATGTGGAGTAAAGCTCACTTGTCCAAGCCAAGGCCACTCTGGACCAGCCACAACTAGCTAGTCAAGCCCCAATTATATTATAATGCCTGGAAGATATCAGCATAGCTCCTCCAGTTGAAACACAGCTCACTAAGATTCTTGAGATCAACAGAGATTAGCACAACTCATCACCATATAATTCCACTTGATACTAAAAGACATTGTAACAATCCATTTGCTTTCAGGGTGACTTGCTATGCAGCAACATTCATGATCATTCTACTATTCAAGTTTATTTCAGATAATTGTTAAAAAGTGACTCTAGGGGCCTCTGGGTAGCTCAGTCAGTTGAGCATCTGACTCTTGGTTTCACCTCAGATCATGATCTCAGTCAAGGTCGTCAGATCAAGCCCCACCTCGGGCTCCACACACAGTGGTGAGTCTGTGTAGATTCTCTATCCCTTTGCTCCTGTCCTGCCCACACCCCCAACTTTTCCTCTTTCTCTCTCAAATAAATAAATGTTTTTTATTTAGAAGCGAAACTAATGAGGATACTTTTCAGGTACCAAGTGGAGTTTGGAAGGGCATGCATTTTTTTTGTGGAGAATAAAGGGTGACACAGAGTCAGGTAACTAAGCAGGAATTCATGCTCTTTGTGTCCTGCAGAGACATCTTGATTTTAGCCCAATGAGACTCATATTCGGCATTGACCTCCAGTACTGGAACAGTATAAATCTGTTTCTTTTAAATGCTCAGTGTGGTAATTGGTGATAGCAGCAATAAGAGCATAACAAAGACATTTCTCCCACAAAATTTTCTTTGAAGAAACTAATTTAAGCCTCTCAATTCATTCACTTAGCTTTTTGGATAAGTGCATTTTGCATTGAAACCCTATCTTAAATAGAAGAAACATCTTAAGTCAGTTTTGAGATATTTAGCCTTATTAACTGGTATAGAGGGGTTCTCTTTGCATAAATGTCAATGTGGTTATGTCTTTGAGACCTCTGGCATTTAGGTAAGAAAAGTGATTCATTGTTAAAATTAAGCCCATGTGTTCCACTTAAAATTTTTTTTTTTTATAATCCCCCTCTTTTTAATATGGGACTTCTCAAACATACAAAAAATGTAGTGACAATGGCATCACTCCCAGCCCTCTCTTCCTGGGTGCAGATGTTTCTGCCCTTTGTGATTCTAAAACTGCATGCACCCCCCTCCCCTGGTTCACATGCACAATCCCAAAGTTCTAGGTTTCAGTCTTGGGGCTTCCCTAAAGTACTTTCCTGGCTGTTACTTGTCTGCATATCTGTGCCTGGTCCCCAGTGTGAGAGGTTTTTGCACTCTGGTGCAAGATCCTGGAGTCTCCTTTCCCCTTCTGTTTATCTTCCACTATCTGCTTGCAGAATCATGGCTCCCTGCTTCATACCTCGAGACAGCCATGGGAGATACTCTGTTTGTAGAGATCCAGATATATCTTCTTATACCTCAGGCTGATTTCATGGGTGTCCAGAATGGTCTAGTAGATATCCAGCTCAGTTTAGGGGATTGGTTGAAATAGGGTCCCCTACTCCCTGTTTTCTTTTCTCCTCATTCTCATTAGTTTCTATGAATTGTTTAAGTTCTTTAATTTCCTGTTGACTCAATCATTCTTTAGCAGGATGCTCTTTAACTTCCAAGTGTTTCAATTTCTTCCAAATTCTTCTTGTGGTTGAGTTCCAGTTTCAAAGCATTGTGATCTAAAAATAGGCAGGGAATGATCTGAATCTTTTGGTATTGGTTGAGACCTGATTTGCGACCCAGTATGTAGTCTATTCTGGAGAAAGTTCCATGCGCATTTGAGAATAATGAGTATTCTGTTGTTTTAGGATGCAATGTTTTGTATATGTCTGTGAAGTCCTTCTGGTCTCATGTGTCTTTCAATGTTTTTACTTTTTTTTGATCTTCTGCTTAGATGATCTGTCTATTGCTGAGAGTGGAGTGTTGAGGTCTCCTACTATCAAAATAGTATTATCAATATGTCTCTTTAGTTTGGTTATTAACTGGTGTATATAATTGGCTGCTCCCATGTTGGTGGAATAGATATTTACAATTGTTAGATCTTGTTGATTAAACACTTTAAGCATGATATAGTTTCCCTCTGCATCTCTTACTACAGTCTTTGGTTTAAACTCTAATTTGTCTAATTGCTACCCTACCTGCTTCTTCCTCTTCTTTTTAGGGACACTTTTTTTTCAGTATTCCAAGATTCATTGTTTATGCATCACACCCAGTGCTCCATGCAATACCTGCTCTCAGTACTCACCACCTGGCTCACCCATCCCCTCACACCCTCCAAAACCCTCAGTTTGTTTCTCAGAGTCCACAGTCTCTCATGCCTCATCTCCCCCTCTGATTTCTCCCAATTCACTTTCCCTTTCCTTCTCCTAATGTCCTCCATGTTATTCCTTATGCTCCACAAGTAAGTGAAACCATATGATAATTGACTTTCTCTGCTTGACTTATTCCACTCAGCATAATCTCCAGTCCCACTGATAGAAAAGTTGGGTATTCATCCTTTTTGATGGCTGTGTAAGATTCCATTATATATGTGGAGCACATCTTCTTTTATCTGTTGAAGGGCATCTTGGCTCTTTCCACAGTTTGGAGACTGTGGCAATGATGTCCATTAGCATGATAAATGGTTCTCCATCTCCTCACTTTCAATCTGGAGGTGTCTTTAGGTTCAAAATGAGTCTCTTGTAGACAGCAGATAGTTGGATCCTGTCTTTGTATCAAATCTTCAACCCTGTGCTATTTCATGAGAGCATTTAGGCTGTTCACACTGACAGTAAGTACTGAAAGACATGTATTTAGTGCCATCATATTATCTGTACAGTCCCTGTTTCTATAGATTGTCTCTGTAAATTTCTGTTCTATATCACTCTTGGGGTCTTTCTCCTTTTGTAGAATCCCCCTTAACATTTCTTGCAGGGGTGGCTTGGTGATCACATATTCTTTTCAGTTTCTGCCAGTCCTGGAAGCTCTTCATCTCTCTGTCCATTCTGAATGACAGTCTTGCTGGATAAAGTATTCTTGGCTTCGTGTTCTTCTCATTTAGTGCCCTGAATATGTCCTGCCAGCCCTTTCTGGCTTTCCAGGTTTTTGTGGACAGGTCTGAAGTTATTCTGATGTTCTTTCCTCCATATGTAAGGAACCTCCTCTTGTTACCTATTCTCTGGTTAGATTCTTTGGCTGTAAGATTTTCAAGCTTCACTATTTTATGTCAGGGTGTTGATCTATTTTTATTGATTTTGGGAGGGGTCCTCTATGCCTCTTGGACATGAGTGCTTGTTTTCTTCTCCAGATTAGGGAATTCTCAGCTATGATTCACTCAAATATACCTTCAGTCCTCTCTCTCTCTCTCCACCTCCTCAGGGATCCCAATAATTCTGACTTTGGAATGTTCATGACATTGTTGATCTCTCCAGTTTATTTTCATGGGCTACTACCTGCCTATCCCTTTCTCCTCAGATTCCTTCCTTTCTATCAGCTTATCTTCTAGTTCATTGATTTGCTTTTCTGCCTCATTTACCCTAGCTGTTAAAGGATCCAGTTTAGACTGCATCTCGTTCATAGAATTTAAAAGTTCAGCATAATTAGGTCTCATTTTTGCCCTTAAGAATCTTATATTGTCGGTAATGCTTTTTTTTTCAAGGCTACCTGTTGACTTTATGATTGCTATCCTGAATTCTATCTCTGACATCTTGCTTATATCCATATCTAATTCTGTGAGAGGGGACATTGCCTGTGTTTCTTTTCTTTGTTGAGAGTTCCTCCTCCTTGTCATTATGTTGAGGAATGGTTGAATGAATGAACAGAGTCCAAAATATCAACCATGGCCCAGGCAAGATGCACCCTAGGAAAATTCAAGTGGTCCAAAGCCACCACTGAAAAAACAAAGTCAAAATGAAACACAAGAATAATATTTAAATAATTATTAAATTAAATTATTATTATTATAAAGGGGGGAGACATAGAGCTATAATCTCTCAGTGTGGATAAAATAAGGTGTTTCAGTTGTTCCTGATTGTTCTTTGGTCTCTGTGTTAGAGAACACTGTGTCCCCAAAGTATAAGGAAAGTAAAACTTGTATACATATAAAATGAATAGGGAAAAAGGACTACAGTAAACTATATATCTGTAAAAAATATAGGTGTGAAAATACAAGTTAAAAAGCTATCATGAAGGGACGCCTGGGTGGCTCAGTTGGTTAAGCGGCTGCCTTCGGCTCAGGTCATGATCCCAGCGTCCTGGGATCGAGTCCCACATCAGGCTCCTTGCTCGGCAGGGAGCCTGCTTCTCCCTCTGCCTCTGCCTGCCTCTCTGTCTGCCTGTGCTCGCTCTCTCTCTCTCTCTATAACTAATAAGTAAATAAAATCTTAAAAAAAAGCTACCATGAAATATAAGTTGGTATTCTAAACATCTAGTTAAAATGTGAAAATAAAAAGAAAAAAAAAAAAGAAAAAACATAAGAAAAAGAAAAAAAGAAAAAGGAAAGGAAAATTTTATCTGAAAAATAAACAAGTTGCAAGGCCTCACATGGAGCTCAATATATAATTTCCCCCTGGCATTGGGATTTTACAGTCTTATGGGATCCATAAGGTTGCTGTCCACCTGTTCTTCCAGCTTGTCATCTGGAGGAGGGGCCTGCCACGCAGTTTCTCAGGTAACCTTGCCTATGGGGAGGTCCCCTCGTCCCTGTCAGGGGGTTGTGTTCAGTAGAAATCCATCTTCTGTGTGGCCTTTGTTTCCTGGGGGGGCTTTCTGTTCCTCTTCAGAGGATCAGAGCGAAAATGGCTACAGTCAAACCTCCATCCTCCAGCAGAAAATTCGCAGTTTATTAAATTCCCTTTAATAAACCCTCCAGGACAAAGAATTTCCAATTCTGCTTGTGCCAGTGAAAACCACAGCTTCCCATGGTGTGTGCCCACAGCACCTCGGAGTTATTCCCCAGGGTCTGGGAGTGCCACTGCCCTTTGTTATTTTAAAACTGTGAGTGGCCTCATGAGGGCACCTGAAGCTCATGGATCATGTATGAGCAGCACTCTAAACAATTTCTGGGCTGTTACCAGTCTGAAAGTTTTTTCCTGGATATGGGCTTCAGACTTTTTCAGAATGCCAAGGAGAAGAGTGATTATCAACTGGCCTGGCTTGTTGTTTATAGAGATCTGAGCTGAGAGTCCCTTCCTGGGCTCACTGACCATAAGTTGCTTCCTGGCTCCAGTACTTGGGTTCTCTAATGGTTTAGGGATCCCCTTTCATGCTGCAGATCCTTGTATCCTGAGACCACAGTGCCTTACTTAGAATTCTGCCTTTTCACTTCCAGAACTACTTTCAGAGAGGGATGTCTCTCACTAGAACAGAATTCTAAGGGTTCTGATTTTGTGCTCCATTGTGCTCCAGTGTTATATCACTTTCCAGGAGCCAGATTATGGAGGCTCCCTCCCCCTTCTGTTTATCTTCCAATATTTCCCTACAGATTCAGGACTCCGGACATTCTAACTTGCCAAAATCAGTTGTTTCCTGCTTGTAGAGATCCAGATACATATTCTTACATCTCAGGCTGATTTCATGGGTGTTCAGAATGATTTGGCAAATATTCAGCTACATTCAGGGGACCATTTGAAACAGGGTTCCCTACTTGCCTGCCCTCTTGCCTCCTATCTTCTACTCTAATTTTTTTGTTTAAATTTCTACATTCCTAGAATTTTATGTGAATATAAATGTTCATTCTTTTCATTTCTTTACCCTCCAAATTTCTCTCAAGCTTTCTTTCAACATATTAGATAGGTTATAATGAGTTATAATGAGTGTTATGAGTCTTGTATGTATACACATATGCACACGAGTGTGTTTTCTTGAAATAAATATGTACATGAATATACATAAATTTACACACACACAACCCTTAGTCTTGAGTATTTGTTGGACCTAACAAAGTATTTCCACACATTTCATCTTGCCTTACAATATTGCTTGAATTTGTATTTGTATTATTTGTATTTGTATTGTTTGTATTGCTTGCTTATATTTATGATTCTACATTGCCTTCAGAAGAAAATGTAGTCTGAAGGTATTAAACCCTAACAATTGCATAAAACAGCTAGAACTTATTCTTTATCTTCTTGAGTTCTATGGAAATGGAACCAGACAGTATGCACCCATGACTTTTAATGACTCTTTCAATTCCTAAAATTATACACTTTATATATGTACAGTTTATTGCATTTGGTAATGTTCCAGTGAAATAAATAGAATTTAAAAATTCTAGTGGTGCATTACTCAGAGTCAGATCTGGAACATAGTTAGCTGAATCATACCTAACAGGGTGGGATACTTTCTTCCACCTGTGAAAAGACAAAAGTTCACATGTGGATATTAAAACACTTGAAATAAATTATGACAATTCACATTTGATAAACTCATTTTTTTTGGTAAGTAGAAGATTAGCATATATATAAAAGATTAGCATATATATGCTAATCTATTATATATATGCTAATATATGCTAATATAGATAAAAGATTAGCATATATATGCTATATATATATGGAGTAAAATGACACAAATTGGTTCAAGACAGAAGAACACCACTGCCACACACCTCATGGATGAGCCTTAGAAACACAGGTAGAGATTTGCAGCTGAGTAAGGACTCATGCAAAGCCCTGCAGAGATCAAGACAATTCCCTACCCTAGAATTCCCTTCAATAATAAAGACATTATATTGCACCATGTTATTTTAGGATGCTTTTTATGCAGCAGTTGCTAACTGATATAATGACCAAATCAAGAAGAACAGAAGACATTTGTAGTAATCTGATTCTTCTTATTCTAGGCATTTGTTCTGATACTTGAAGTTAGCTTCCATGATTACTCTGTTCTTGAAGTTTATATCATGTAACTGTATTAAAAACTGTATTAAAAATGTATATCATGTAACTGTATAAAAAAAAAACTGAGGTCCCTAGGAGGTAACATGGAAAGGTTGGAAGGACATGCATATGTGCACAAAACTTGTGTTTGTGAATCACATTCTGGACAGTAATCCAAGTTTGCTGGTAAGTCATCCTGTGGTTATGAGGATCATATATAATGGATCATACTGATGTTGTTCATTTGCTGTCACCCCCTTAGAGCTTATGCCAAATTTCGAACAGTGGGAGATGTTTCATTTAGTGAAATAGAATGAATCATCTTTGTATGTAGCACTGGAAATTTTCAAACAGAAACCAGAAAATAATTTGATAAAATTTAATAAAATCTAAACCAGTGTTTCATGTTAATGAATACACCTTACAGATGGACCATGATAATCCATAATTCAATGAATAGATGAAGTGTCTGAGAAAGAAATAATTTGCATAGGGATAAATGTATGCTTTAATATTTTCTTCATCTTCCTTAAAGTCAAGTTTGACTCTAAGGTCATATTATGTCAGTCTATTTTTTCCTTATTTGTCTTTCTGTGTAGATTCCACTTGGAGACATATATTTCACTATCATTTCTCTTGTGAGTGACTATGGGAGGCATGGTAGACACTATCCTAATGTGTAGAAAAATCCCTATGATCAGCTATAACCACCAGTACATCAAAGTTTGCATTCTAAGGAAGAGCAGTTAAGGTAGTGATATACAATGGAATGATGTTCATAAAAGTGAAGCACAGTGATCTCAGATTTTTCTGCTATAAACTTATATAAATAGCTGTGGTGGCCAAGAGTAAGTTTTCCATAGGAGTAGTACAACTCATGACTCTTTTTTTCAGTAACACAAAAGAAAAAATATTCATTATGATATATTTCATTTGAGAAGAAATTCTTAGTAGAACAATCTAGTCCTTTGAAATAAGTGGGAATTTCCAAATATATCATATGCAATGTTAGGAATAACTTTGATAGAGTAAGAAATGACAAAGGGAAAATCTCCTGGGTATCAAAGATAATACAAAGTTTAATAAAGTAAGAAAATACCTTATGTGAGAGGCCAAACAAAAAAGAAATTACAGGAAATAAAGAAGGAAGTTCTACTTTCATAATCTGCATAAAAAAATCCAACCTCTGATTCTATGGCCTCAGACCCTGCAATCATGGCAAATTCTTCAGCTCAGGACAATTGTCCCTTTCATCATTGCCATCCCAGAGAATCTAATCAGAGCCCTCTTTACGTCTTTGTTCCTCAGGCTGTAGATGAAAGGGTTCAGCATGGGTGTGACCACAGTGTACATCACCGAGGCTACTGCACTTGCATGGGAGCTCTGGGGAGCAGCAGAGCTAAGGTACACTCCTAGGCTTGTACAATAAAATAAGGAGACACCTGAGAGGTGAGATGCACAGGTGGAAAATGCTTTATACTTGCCCTGAACTGATGAAATCCCACATATAGTGGAAACTATCTTAGAATAAGAGTAAAGGACCCCAGCCAGGGAAAAACCACCCAGCAGCACAGCAGCAAAAAATACCATTATGTTATTAAGTAAGGTATTAGAACAGGAAAGTTGGATCATCTGATTGAGTTCACAGAAAAAGTGGGGGATTTTCATGACTGTACAAAAGGACAGCCGCAACACCATCAAGCTTTCTGACAAGGAATTCAGGATGCTTATGATCCAGCACACCAGAACCAATAGTCCACAGACCTGGGGGTTCATGGTGACAGTGTAGTGCAGGGGGTGGCAGATGGCCACAAAGCGGTCATAGGACATCACAGTCAGGAGGAAGAAATCTAATCCTGCAAAGAGCATGAAAAAAAACATCTGGCTTAGGCAGCCTTCATAAGTTATCACTTTGTTTTGAGTCTGGATGTTCATCAGCATCTTGGGGACAGTGGTGGAAGTAAAACAGATGTCTACAAAAGACAGGTTGGCAAGGAAGAAATACATGGGGGTGTGGAGGTGGGAGTCAGAGTAGATGACCAGAATGATGAGCAAGTTTCCAAACACAGTGATAAGGTACATGGATAAGAAAAGTCCAAATATGAGAGGCTGCAGTTCTGGTTTATTTGATAATCCCAAAAGAATCAATCCTGAAAGTTGAGAATCATTGCCTGGTCCCATGCGGTGGTCGTGATGACTAGAAAACAGCACAAGAATGTTTAATTTTAACACAAGTAGGTATTAGTAACATGGTGGAAATGCTATAATTACAATGACAGTGGGGAAAAAAGCAGGCATAAATGAAAATAGATGGGGTGTTATCTTTATGGGAGCTCAGGAAGACCTAAAAGAAGGTGACGTTTGAAGGACGACCTTAGGGAAGTCTGCATGAAAGACATGAGTTTATCTGGGGACTTGTGTGCCCTGGCGGAGAAAGAGCCAGTGCAAAGACCCTGAGGAAGGCCCTTATTTCAGAGGGATATTCAGTACTGAAAATGGAGCCATTATGGTCAGGAGAAGAGCAAGAGGGAGAGTGATGAGAGGTGGTGTTAAGTTGTTGAGGAATGAGACACTCCCCACTGCAGCTGAGACTTCAGGACACAGAGAGTCCTCCATTCACATGGTGTTCCTTGTACTTCATTAATTTGTTTCCGAGGAATTCTGTCAATAGAAATGGATCCCTTCCTGGGGTGCCTGAGTGGCTCAGTTGATTAAGCATCTGCCTTTGATATGATCCCAGGATCCTAGGATGGAGCCCAGTGTAGGTCTCTCTGCTCAGCAGGGAATCTGCTTCCTCCTCTTCCTCTGACCCTGCCCCCCACATGTTTTTCTCTCTCTCTCAAACAAATAATAAGTAAATAAAATATATATTTAAAAAATGGATCTCTTCCTTATTTCTAAGTGTTGGTTAACATACTGGCATCCCTATTTCAAGAGTCCTGTTTTGGCACACTACAGACTCTTAGGGCCATGTGACTACCAGGGTCTTATCACCTCCAGCTACAATATTTAGGAAAGAAATGATACTAGTTAAGCTCTCAAATTCAAATTATCATTACCCTAAAGAATACAGAAAAGTACCCAAATTCTAGGTGATTAGACTCCCATAAACACCAAATGTAATTTGGTGCCCCTTTTTATATGACCATTTTGTCCTGTATTTAGAGAACTATAAAAATCTAAAAAGAGACAAGAAAAGGAAGAGGGGAGAGAAAAGTCTAATAAGCCCAGGCGGTCCCGGAGAGATTGCGGTGGTGAGAAACTTTCCCTGAGTCTGGCTGCATTCCAACCCTAGATATATGCCCTTGATGCCCAGAATAACTAATAAGGCAGCAAACCTCCCAATTTCTCCAAAAAGGAAAAGAGTGATATATTTATGATGTCAACTCACCTTAATGTATGAACATCCTTTAGAAATATGAGTAAAGTGAACAAATTTATAATTGACAAAAGGAAATATACAATGTATAAAAATAGTGGTTATTTATCAAGAAGAAATAGTAAAAGACTTTTCTAAAATATTAAATGCAAAATTTTGGAATCAGTGGATGAATTTTGAATCTTGGATCTACCATATGTTATCTTTTTGAATTTGGAAGACAAGCAATTCATTCTAAAATGTTAATATTTTCACCTCCTATTCATCCTCTTATGGTGGTTGACAGATTGAGTCAATATATGTAAAAAGTTGAGGATAGTTCCTTCATGTTAGTGTGTGGATGGCTATTCTCTTTGTTCTTTTGTATTTGCATATGTGTGTGTACATATATGTGGATTTGTGCGTTTGCATGTGCACATATGCTTGATCATAATGTAAAAGGTATGTTTACTATGGACAGTTAAAAAAAGTTGGAATCTACTGCAGTATTGGGAGAAAATGGTTTAATAGAGAGCTAGTGCTGCTAATGTGGGAAAAACTGTATGAATGAAGATTCCACCAGGAGACCAGACTGCAGAGGGAAAAGGCAGTCAGCATGGGTGCTGATGTTACATCAGAGACTAGGGAGCCCATTCTGACTGACCCACTGGCTTCATCATGGGTCCATCTCAGACCCCTGATCTAATTGTCATTCTTGTTCCCATGCTCTATTTATTCAGCCACACTTGTTTGTATGTGACCCAAGAGTGGATGAGGCTGGCTCTTCTCTTACTTTCCTTGCTGTCATTTGTTCCTTTGTTATCTTGAGTTTTGGGGTTTGGTCTTTGACACAGAATCCAATGTGTATGCACTGTCCTGTTTCTCTGTTCCTCGTCCAACATGCAGAAACCTTCCTAGACAATACTCTGCTAAATCTGACAAGTTCCATGACAATATATCTTATCTCTGTATATGATTTATCCTTGAAGGCCACGTAGCATGTGAACACTTAGTTCCCTGTTATCCATTATAACCTATGCTGCAAAGGAGCAGGAGTCTCACCTGTTTTGTTCACATCTTTATATTCATAAGGGTGTGCATTTGTATAGAAACAAGTTTTAAGAAATGGGAATTCATTAAATTGAAAGAATGGTAGGGAAAATAAAATCATGTTAAATATGGTGGATTCAAGTAACTCTTCAACAAAATTGTACAATATCTAATATTAACATTTTACAGAAAAGCTATAAAAGAGCAACAGTTACATCAACACGATCTTTAATTCAGGGTGAAATGGCTAAAAGCTTGGAAATAAGAGAGTGGGAAACATTCTTTTTTAATATACAGTGCAGGAAGCAGTAGCTCAAGTTATAATTTGACTGTATGCGACAAAAAATCAACCAAGCTTACAAAAAAGATGGAAGGGATCTTTGGTTGAATACAAAAGAGCATGTTTCATACAATGACAGGGCATGATTGGTATTTACAGAACACTTCACCCCAAAACAACAGAATACTCATTCTTCTTGAGCGCACATGGAACTTTCTCCAGAATAGACCACATACTGGGTCACAAATCAGGGCCTAATCAATACCAAAAGATTGAGATTATTCCCTGCATATTATCTTGCCATTTGCGATGACATGGATGGAACTAGAGGGTATTATGCTTAGCGAAATAAGTCAATTGGAGAAAGACAACTATCATATGATCTCCCTGATATGAGGAAGTGGAGATGCAATGTGGGGAGTCTGGGGGGTAGAAAAAGAATAAATGAAACAAGATGGGATCGGGAGGGAGACAAACCATAAGAGACTTTTAATCTCACAAAATAAACTGAGGGTTGCTGGGGAGAGGGGGTCAGGAGAAGGTGGTGGGGTTATGGACATGGGGGAGGGTATGTGCTATGGTGAGTGCTGCAAAGTGTGTAAACCTGGCAATTTACAGGCCTATACCCCTGGGGCTAATGATACATTATATGTTTATAAAAAATAAAAAATAAAAAAATTATTAAAAAATTACCATTCTTAGGGGAAGGGAGGGAAAACTGAAGGGGGGAAATCAGAGAGGGAGGAAACCATGAGAGACTATGGACTCTGAGAAACAAACCGAGGGTTCCAGAACGGAGGGGGCTGAGGGCCTGGGGTAGCTGGATGTTGGGTATTAAGGAGGGCATGTGTTGTGATGAACATTGGGTGTTATGTGCAACTAATGAATCATGGAACACTACATCAAAGGGGCACCTGGGTGGCTCAGTGTGTTAAAGCCTCTGCCTTCGGCTCGGGTCATGATTCCAGGGTCCTGGGATCGAGCTCTGCATCGGGCTCTCTGCTTGGCAGGGAGCCTGCTTCCCTTCCTCTCTCTCTGCCTGCCTCTCTGCCTACTTGTGATCTCTCTCTGTCAAATAAATAAATAAAATCTTAAAAAAAAAACAATGCCACAGACCCCTCCCCCAGAAGACAAGCCAAAAGAACAAGAGGACAACCACCACAGGGTCCCCATAAAACTGTAAAACCTCAACATCAGGGGAAAGCAATATATTAAGTTCCAGGTATTGTCCCCAAACCTCTATATTTCATAGATATAACTTAACTTTTTCTCTCTTCCTTCCTTTCTTCCTTCCTTTCTTTCTTCTTTCTCTTTCTTTAATTCATTCTCACAATTCTTGTTCTTTTAATTTTTTTTGACCTACTTACCATTACAACTAGTGGTTTAATTCATATTCCATAATAACTTTTTTAAAAAAGTTTTTAAAATTTATTTGTCAGAGAGAGAGAGAGAGCGAGAGCGAGAGCAAGCACAGGCAGACAGAGAGGCAGGCAGAGGCAGAGGGAGAAGCAGGCTCCCTGCCGAGCAAGGAGCCTGATGTGAGACTCGATCCCAGGATGCTGGGATCATGACCTGAGCGGAAGGCAGCCGCTTAACCAACTGAGCCACCCAGGCGTCCCCCATAATAACTTTTTAACTTGAACTTTTTTCATACATATACCTGTATTTCTTTCTTAAAAATATACATATAGATATAAGCTTCAAGGTAATCCTTTTTCCCAATTCAATACTACCCCTATATATAAACCAGTTTTAATTTCCCTTTGTCTCCGGAAAGTTGAGTCCTTTAACAAAGATAACAAGATACACCCAGGAATAACTGAAATAACCTTCCTTACCCACATCAAGGGTTTATAACCACCTTCCCATTTTATTCTTCTGTCAGTGCTTCTGTGTTTTTGTTTTTGTTTTTGTACTATATAAATCCTATACTAGGGGTTCATTTTGGCTGGGTTTTCTTTTTTTTTCCCCCTTGTCTTTTGCTTTTGTTGGTCTTTTTGTTTGTTCGTTTTTGTTTATGTACCTTATAAATCTTTCTTTTGGGGCTCATTTTGGCTGGGTTTTTTCTTTTTTCTCCTCTTTTTCTCTCTCTCTTTTTCTTTCTTTTTGGTGATGACTTCCGATTGCTCCAAAACTTTCCAGGGTGCACCTTGCCTGGATTGTGGTTGATATATTCAGCTATACATCCCCTCAACCACCTCTCACCAAAATGACTAGGAGGAGGAACACTCAACAGAGGAAAAATTCAGAGACTGTGCCCTCTGCCACAGAGCTATTGAATATGGATATAAACAGTATGTCGATAAGGGAATTCAGGGTAACAGTTATCCAGGCAATGGCTAGGTTGGAGAAGAGCATTAGTGGCAGCATAGAATTTCTAAGGGTGGAAGTGAGGGCTGAACCAGCAGTACTGAAAAATGCTATCAATGAGATCCAATCTAATCTAAATACTCTAACAGCTAGGATAAATGAGGCAGAAGATTGAATTAGTGATCTAGAAGACAAACTGATAGAAAAGAAGGATCAGGAGGAGTCCTGGAACAAACAGCTTAGAAGCCATGAAAACAGAATTAGGGAAATAAATGACACCATGGGATGTTCCAACATAAGAATTATTGGGACCCCTGAGGGGGTGGAGAGAGAAGACTAGAAGATATAGTTGAACAAATTCTGGAGGAAAATTTCCATAATCTGGGGAATGGAACAAATGTTTGTGTCCTAGAGGCAGGAAGGACAGCCCCCAAGATCAATGATTCTAAAAAGACCTCCAGACACTTAATTGGGAAATTCATGAATCATAATTTCAGACAGGAGAGCTTAAGGGCAGCTAGGGGGAAGAGATTCCTTACACACAGAGGAAAGACCATCAGAATAATGTCAGACCTGTCCACAGAAAGCTGGCAAGCCAGAAAAGGGTGGCAAGACACATTCAGGGCACTAAATGAGAAAAATTAATGATGTACCAAATGGTGGCTAACAGACCATGATAAAAAATAAATAAAAGAGAGAATGCAATCACAACACAATAAAAACACACAGATCCCAGTACATGAAAGCAATGTATTTGTGAAACCAATTTGCGTATAGGAAGTAAATGGCAAACAAAGTAAAAAATATATTTATCCTCCTTAGCAATAAAATAGTTGCCAAGTAATGCTCCTTGGCATATACCTTCATGCACATTAAGTACATCCCCCCCCCCCCCCCCCACCTCTAGTGAATACCAATGGGAGAGTTATACTGTGAAATGTATTTCTCAAAAACAGCTGTCACAAGGTAGTATTTACCTCCATGGGCCTGGATTCTTTTTTTTTTCCTGTATGATTGCTGTTTTATTGTTGCCCTTTTCTGTTACATGAGGTGTACACACCAGGTGGTAAAAGGTACAATACATTCTACAACTGAGCACCACTGTAACTGAACAGGCAAAGAAATTACACTGAACTCCAGCATCTGACAGTATTTTTTGAAAAAAAAAAGTGACTAAAATGGGTTTAAATTGATTAACACTACTAAATCACATCTAATATTTGATACTGCATGATTCAATACAACTATATGATACAATTATATAAAATCTGTTAACTTCAAAGAATGCAACCAAGATTAAGACAGCAAACAAAAACTATATAATTTTTTTTACAGAAAAATACTTTTGAAGTATGCATGTTACTGCCCATTCTTTTAAAGAAAAATATATTGCAGACAAAGTTACCGATCTCCAGGGAAAATCATGCATAGCATAACTAAGCATATCCCCCAAAAGTGTACAATATGCAAACTTGGAAAATACAAAATTAAAAAAATTGTAAGCAACAGGTGAGCTTCATATTTATAAGAATGTGAAAAGAAGTCCTATTTTTAGCAATGTTTAATAAAAAATTGTCTTTTGATGCAAAGTTCATGAATTGTCTTCCTGTTGAGACCACACCTGACAAAAACACTGCCTGGATCCTCCTAATAAATATAGAACAAACTAAATACACCCCATCTGAAAAAATTTAAAAAATTCTCTCCCTTGATTGCTCACACCTCCAAACCTAAAACTCTGTTTTCCTACTCCCCTTAACTGCAAAACTCCTTAAATATGTTCTAATTTCACTGGAAGCCCTTTGTACTTCCCATTCTTACCACTGTTTCATCCAACTGGACTTCCCACCACATATTATCAACAATGGTCCCTGTTTTGCTGGGTCCAAGGAACACATATTTTAAAAATATATTAAAAATTATTTTTAAACTTTGTAGTCAACTCAGCAAACAAACATGCAATCCTCTCTTGGCTCTGGGATAAGCCAGTTAAGCTCTCAGGTGACCTCAGGTAAAGGTTTCTAGGTTCCTTTCTCTCTGACCCTTTCCTGAAATACCTGCTGAACTCTGAGACTTACCTAGATGGGGTCTGCCAGATGAAAGTCTATATGTGGAGGTCCAAATTTGTCCCTGGATGGTTGATGATGGAGAAAAAGGCTCTGTTCACAGACAGGGCAGCAGGAAGGAGTGAATCATGGGTTCTCCAACCCGAGTTAGGAACCCAAGATTAGCAACCATGTCTTGTTCCACACAAGGATGTAACCATGGTAAGGGACTGCAGCAGAGGAGATATTTACAGCTCCTTGTGTCTGCTCATTAGGCATTGCTTCCGTTGTTACTACCACCTCGAAGCACATTATTTCCCCCTGGGACACTGGTCTGGACAGAAAGGAAATTTTTTCCTGCCAATTCTCTGTTCCTAAGAGACCAGATTAGAAGTCAGGTGAATCCAGTTTTTCTTACTTCTTCTCCAAGATCTTGCCTGCCTTACAGAACACTAACTTTCTTGCATCTTATCCCAATTTTGAGTTCATATTTTCTCCAAATCTAGGGCTGAACCTGCTTCACCAGGTCTCATGGACCTTTGAAAAATTGTCTTATGGCAGAGAAGATCTCCTGATACCTCTAGAAAATTGCTATTCCCCTCTTCAACAAGAGAGAGGGGTACATTAGTTTGCAATAAACAGATGGTAGTATACCCTTTTCTTTGCGATGTTTCACTAATCATGTATCATGCTGATAAGAGAAATTTAGAGCTGCCGTTTAGTGCTCCATTTAAAAAATATTAATTATGAGATATTTAGATCTTTTTACACGCCTTACAATGAGCTTGGAATCCTATTTGGATTGTTTTATTTATTTTTTACAGAAAGCCACTCTGTAATGTCTGTACTATAATGAACCTTAATCTACACTTGTAAAAGTAGGGCCCAGAAGAGTTAAATGAGCTTCCTGGAGTTATGAGCTGAAGAAGGGATGAACTTTGAATGGAAATCAATCAGATATTTCCAGTTCTCATGCTCTAGGTCAGTGGTCCTCACCCAGGGGCAATTTTTGCTTCCAGAGAACCCTTGACAAGATATGGAGAAATCTTGGTTGTCATAACTAGGGAGGTGTTAGTGGCACCTAGTGGGTTGAGTCCGGTGATGTCTCCCCATATCCTACAATGCACAGGATGGCCCCCACCACAAAAATTTATCTAGCACCAAATGTCAGCAGTGGAGAGGTTGAGAAACACTATTCTGGACCAGAATTTCTCCAAAATTAATGTGTATTTGAATCACTTGAGGATGCTGCTCAATTTCAAATCTGATTTGGCAGGATGTGGGTGAGGCTCAGAGATCCTGTAATTGCAGTTGTTTCCCAGTTGATACTAATGCCACCAGTCCTGATCTATGGACCAGTCTTTGAGTACTAAGGCTGTGGTTCAGTGTTCAGTCAGGGATAGTTGTTTTTAGACCTTCTCTACCAAGAGTCTTAGTTCACCTCAGTTCTGACCTTAGGTGATCACATGATGGGCTCAGTAGGTGAGCTTGTACATGCTCAAGTTTATGCATACCTCTTGAATATTTCCTTTCTGAGCTGTGTGGCCTCATGGGTAGGATGATGCCAGATGGAAGACATGCATAAGACAAAGTATGGGGAAAAAATGTGGAGCTTCCATGCCTTCTCTAGGTATACCACTCTACCAGGCTCCATGTGTTCAGCAGTCTGAAGGCTCACTGAATCATTCTTTTGGGCTTTAATGAAGCTTCATGATATAGACACAATTGGATAAATCATTGGCGATTTGTGGTTAGACTCCATTTCCAGCCCCTTTCCCATCCCAGGAGGTCAAGGCATGGGAACTAAAGTTCCAGTTCTCTAATCACGTGGTTGGCCCTCCTGGCAAGCAGGCCCTCTCCATAGGTACTTTTCCAAAGTCACCTCATTAACCTGATGAAAGACATCTTTATGGCTCACATCACTTAGGAAATTCAAAGTTTTAGAAGCCAAATGTATATTTTTTATTATAAATTGCAATATCACAGTTATAAATGTAGTACTGGAAGAAGCCTTGATTGGATTCTGTCAGGATGCTTCCAGTTCTCACTCTGCAACAGCAGTTCTCAACCAGACATGATTTTGCTCCTGGAGATATTTGATCATGTCTCAAGCGATGTTGTTGAGTATTTATAATCCATGAGACAGCACAAATACTTATCCAGCCCCAAAGGTCAACAGTGAGAATGTGAGAACTATGATTCTAGAGTAACACCTCTCTACCTTCACTGTACATACAAATCACAAAAGTTCATAGTTAAAGTGCAAATTCTGATTCATCATGTGTCCAGTGGGCCCAGGGACTCTGCATTTCAACAAGCTCCCAGGTGGTGTTGATACTGCAGGTCTTGGTCTGCAGGGCACAGTTTGAGAGTAAGGCTCTGTTTCTGAGTTAGAATGATGTGTAGGTAGTTTTAGGTCTTCTCCACCAGGAAACTTCTGTGTTCATAATTTTGAAAGAAAAGGTTTTCAGGTAACTCTATGGGTTTTGATAAATTCTCTGGTCAAGTATTTTTTTAAAGTTAAGTTCAGTCAGTCAACATATAGTAGCACATTGTTAGTTTTTGATGTAGTGTTCAATGACTCATTAGTTGCATATGACACCCAGTGCTCATCTTTTTAAAAATTTTTAAAAATTCTAAAAAGATTTTATTTATTTTACAGAGAGAAGGGAAGAGAGAGAGGGAGGGAGAGAGAGAGAGAGACAGCAGGGAAGGAGCAGAGGGAGAGGGAGAAGAAGACAATCTTCAGCAGATTCTGTTCTGAGCACAGAGCGTGATGCAGGATTTGATCCCAGGACCCAAAGATCATGAGCTAAGATGAAATAAAGAGTCAGAAGGTCAACTGTCTTAGCCACCCAGGTGATCCTCAAGTCTTTATATAAGGGCTCTTGGGTGGCATAAAACATTTATATTTGAAACAGACTTTGTGACAGGCACAATAAGGGCTTCTGAAAAATGTCTACATCCTAACACAAAGAACTGTTGAAAACATTTGTTTACCAAGCATGGAGAATTCAGCAAGTATATGGAATAAAGCTGGTAATCACTGATCTTGTTATAAAGAGATTAGCCTGGAATATCCAGATGGGAATAATGTCATCACAAGGTCTTCTAAATGTGGAAGAGGGAGGACTAAGAATTGGAATCTGAGAGACATTTTCAGACTCTGTGCTGTGGGCTTGAAGATGGAAGAAAGGCACAAGACAAGAAAGGCAGGTAGCCACTGAAAAAGTGAAACAGGAAAGGGAGTCAGTTCTCCTCTAGAGTATCCAGAAGGATCACAGCCATGGAGACTTCTTACTTGTGGCCCAATGAGATCTATTTCAGGCTTATGACCTTCTAGAAACAGGATAAATCATTGTTTTAAGCCACTCATGTGGTCATTCATTACAACAGGAATTGAATACATTTGTTTAGAAAAATATTTTTTCTAGGAAGGGAGTTTGAGCCTTTCAACTCATTTAGTGAACTTCTCTTGGGTAAAGGCATTTGGTAGTGAAATCTCACTTTAACTGGAAGGGGAAAGTCAGTTTAAGTTTGGAGCTACTCTGCCCCATTAGCTGGACAGTGATTTCCCACTGCATAAATGTAAATGTGGTTTTGAATCTGAGGTCCTTGAAATTTTGAGATAAACAATTCCTTATTAAAATTAAGGTTACTCATTCTACTTTAAATTTTCATTTGTGTCAAAATTCTACATTCTTCCTATTTTATGTTGATTCAAATGTGTATTCTTTGGATTTGTATCCTCTCCCTTTTTTAGATTTTCTTTCAATACAGTAGATGAGATTTAAAATATTCTCTATATGTCTACATAAATTGTGTGAATGTGTTTATTTTAGAGAAAGATGTATACAAATACACACACATGTACATACTCACACTCCTAACCTTGAACGTTTCCTTTGGACTCAAGAAAGTGCTTCTGCATATTTATTTCAGGTAGCTGAAATGAAGACAGACTTTGTTAGAGTACCTTCCAGATCACTAAGAGAAGCTGGAAGGAGATGCCTCTTTGCACGAAGGTTGTGACCTGAATCACATGACTGGACAGGAATTCAGTCTCTCTAATGAATCATCCTTTGATCCTGAAGATATTTATGGGTGATATATAATGGATGATATTGATTTTATTCAATCATTGCCCGTTTTATGGTTATGACAAAATTTAGAAAAGAGATATTTCATTTAGAAGGGACAAAATAGTCCTATTACTATGCAGCGGGAAGAGGAAGATGAGTCAGTAAAACACCATAAACATGCCAACTAATTACTTACCCCAAGGGGGGAACCCAATTCTTATACATGGACACCAAACTTCATACTTTGGTGAGCATGAGTATCTAATGACAGAATTAAATGGAATACTTTGCTCAGTAATACAAAGTATAATTTCAATTTTTCTTCATCATATTTAAGATCTTCTCTGACTCAAAGGCCATATGAAGTTAATCTATTTATTCTAATATGTGTTTCTGTGTAGACTCCACTTGGAGACATGTACTTGGTATTCATTTTGCCCATCAATGTGGTAGGCACAATGCACACAGCTGTGGGGGAGAACATGATCCCAATAAGGAGACTGAAACAGTGACTACGTATAGGACAAACTATAAGTTTGTTTACATTGTCAGGATGAGCAGTGAGGCAGCAATATACAAAATTTTGATATACACAAAAGAGAAAAACTGGGATCTCATACTTTCCTTTATTATAAAATTATATAAATGACCATAGTTATTGAGTTAGTATTTTTTTCTGTATGAATAATATGACTCATGACTATTATTTTGTAAAATAAGATAAAATTACTTGGGATGATATATGTTCTTTAAATAGAAAGTATTCTTTTTTTAAAAGATTTTTTTATTCATTTATTTGACAGAGGGAAAGAGAGGGAGAGAGAGAGTAAGCACAAGCAGGGGGAGCAGCAGACAGAGGGAGAGAGACAAGAAGACTTCCCACCAAGCTGGGACCCCAACATAGGGCTCAATCTCAGGGCCCTGGGATCATGACTTGAGCCAAAGGCAGATGCTTAACTGACTGAGGCACCCAGGTGACCCAAGTAGAAAGTATACTTAAGAAATCCATGGTACTCCATGACATAAATGAGAATTTCCAAATATTTTTAGTTAAGTGTGGAAAACCCGTTGAAAAATATATTATGGACAAAGGGGAAAACTGTCTGTATATCAGATAGAGCAGAAGGTTAATAAAGTTACTTAAATATATGGAGAAGTTGAATTCAAACAAATGGAAATTCCAGGAAATAAATGGAAGGATCCAATTCTACCTCCAAAGTCTGATCAAAGAATATCAGTTCCTGGCTCAGAGGCTGTGAACCTTGCAATCATGGGCACTTCCTCAGCCCCAGGATGATTGGCTGTTACATCACTGGAACCCCAATGATTGCTTTCAGAGCCCTCTTTATATCTTTGTTCCTCAGGCTATAGATGAAGGGGTTCAACATAGGCGTGACCACGGTGTACATCACGGAGACCACTGCACTTGACTGGGAGCTCTGGGGAGCAGCAGAGCTAAGGTACACACCAAGCATTGTGCAATAAAATAAGGAGACAACAGACAGGTGAGATGTACAGGTGGAAAATGCTTTATACTTGCCTTCAGCTGATGATATTCTACATATGGCAGAAACAATCTTAGAATAAGAGTAAAGGATCCCAGCAAAAGGACCACCACACAGCAGGACAGCTGCAAAATACATCACCAAGTTATTAAGAAAGGTGTCAGAACAGGCAAGTTGGATCATCTGATTGAGTTCACAAAAGAAGTGGGGGATTTGGAAATGTGCACAGAAGGAAAGCCGCAACATCATTAAACTATGTAACAAGGAATTCAGGATAGAAATGATCCAGGACACCAGAACCAACATGCCACAGAGCCAGGGGTTCATGATGACCATGTAGTGCAGGGGATGACAGATGGCCACCAACCGGTCATAGGCCATTACACTCAGAAGGAAGATGTCTGACACAGCAAAGAGTATGAGAAAATAAATCTGCGTGAGGCAGCCTGCATAGGTTATGACCTTGCTTTGAGTCTGGATGTTCCACAGCATCTTGGGGATGATGGTGGAGGTGAAACAGATGTCAACAAAGGACAGGTTGTCAAGGAAAAAGTACATGGGTGTGTGGAGGTGGGAGTCTGAACTGATGGCCAGGATGATGAGCAGGTTTCCAAACACAGTGATCAGGTACATGGAGAGGAAAAGCCCAGATATGAAGGGCTGAAGTTTTGGGTCCTCTGATAATCCAAGAAGAATAAATTCTGAAATTTGTGTATCATTTCCTGGTTCCATGTGGTAGAGGTGACTTCAAGGACAGAAACAAATAGCATGACTAATTTTCACACAATCTTGTATTACTCTCAGTTTTTAAATGCTACTTTTAAAATTTTATATTCTAGAAATTCACTTCATTATTTTTTTTAAAAGATTTTATTTATTTATTTGTCAGAGGGAGAGAGAGAGAGTGAGCACAGGCAGAGCGGCAGGCAGAGGCCGAGGGAGAAGCAGGCTCCCCGCCGAGCAAAGAGCCCGATGTGGGACTCGATCCCAGGACGCTGGGATCATGACCTGAGCCGAAGGCAGCTGCTTAACCAACTGAGCCACCCAGGTGTCCCTAGAAATTCACTTTAATATGTTGTGCATAGATATTGTACACTTCAGGGGAACCTCTATGCCCCCATAGTTTTGGAATTTTTGTTCTATTTACTTTTCCCCCAAACATAAATTGAGTGTTGTCCGCATTTTAGGCATTGTCTAGGTAAGGACTATGGGGTGGTAAAGAATAAAAATCCTTAGTATTCACTGATGGAGAAAAAATTACATTAACATGTAAGAAAATTAAAAAGCATTTCAGATGGTGGCCGGTGGTATGAAGAAAATGAAAGCAGGGGTAAAGCATAGACTGAATAGGGCATGCCGTTTTCCTGGGCATGTAAGACATTCTGCAAACAAGTTGATACTGGAATAGAGATCTCAAGTAAGACACAGAAATAGATGAAGGAATTTGGGGGAAGTGTGTGCCCATCAGAGGGAATGGTCAGTGCAAAATCCTCAAAGAAGGTACTTGTTTCCAAGGTTCAAGTCAAAGAAGCAAAGTCAGTGCTGCCAGGGGAATGAGCAGGAGGGAGATTGAGGAGAGATGTCGTCAGACATGCTGAGGAGGAAAGTGGCCTCTCTGTCGGTGAACCCTCAAGGCACAGGGATATCCATGTCCACACTGCCTCTCCCACTGCTCCCACTGTATTCATCGTATTGCAAGGGCATCTGGTGAATTGAACAAGATCTCCTTCTTAGGGTCCTCTCTTGATTCAGTTCTGGCCCCTGTATTGTGTCACCTTGGGAGTTATGAGTCCTGGCACCCTGTTGTGGGGACTGCTCACACTCTACAAGTCATATACACAGAGGACACCATGGTCTTTTGGGTTGTGTTATTCCCCTTTCTCAGCCCCGACCATCCTGGTTATGCTAGGAATGGATCCAATGCAAGTAGGCCAAATCAGTGACTTTCCCCTACAAAATGCAGAAATGCCAATTCTTAAGCCTCCCATGGACAAATAATATATAAAAATATATATTTATGTATATGTGTATATATATGATTCATTAATTTATTAAGTGAATTTATACTATTATACTACTATACTACTAGATTATTTATAATCAATGTATAAATTCAATGCTAATGTCAATTTCACAGAGTGACTGCTACTCATGCTTTTGAAGGTCTTTCGTATTCCTTATCATTAAATTGCTATTATTACAATGTTAGAAAAAGTATGTTGAGATTGTTAAACTCAATGTGTGGTTCTAATTGGGTGTGATACATATGTAACCCCCCTCAAATTAGCAACGGGATAAACCAACACTTCCCAAAAGGAAAGGTATACAAAACAACAAAAGTTGGAGATTTTTATATCAAACATAGAAAACTTATTTTCCCTGTACCTCCTGCATCATTATTTGCCTGACTCTTTTATATGTGGTCTCATAGGAAATGAGATTAGCCCCTTCTCTTACATGGCATCTTTTTTTTTAAACTTTCTACTAGATTATTTATTTTTTAAAAAATTTTTATTTATTTTTTAAAAATTTCTTTTCAGTGTTCCCGATCTACTAGGTTATTTATAATCAATGTATAATTTCAGTAGATCTTTAAACAATTACAGTTCAACTCCATGTAGGATTAACTTTTCTTCTCTTTTGATTCTTATGCCAATTTCAACTTTTCTTTTAATTCCATCTGATCTTGGTAATATTGTCCCAATATTAGTTGATAAATATACATTCCTTCAGCAGTTCCAAGGATGCTAATAAAAAGCAGTTTTGGAAGAGTCAATCTCCCAAACATTTTTCAACAAATCCCATACAGTGCTTTTGTCACACCGTGGTTTTGAAAAATTACAGTCTACATCCAGGAAATATCTTCGGATCTGCTGCACTCAGTGGCAGACACAAACTTCAGAGGTCTTATGTGGCATTTTTTTATTGACATTCTTGGGCTTTGGGTATTTTTCTATCCTTTGACAAGCCCAAGGTGCCCATCTAATCCTCAAACTGGATTTCATCCAACATGCACAAGGGTCCACAGGCTCTATAATCCTGCCCACACCATGACAATTCTATCATTTTGCACTCAATAATTTGCTTCAGATCTTCTGTCTGGGCATCATATCATAAAAACATTTATTTCATTGTGCTGTCCTCCCTGTTATGAGACATGATTCAAAAGTGCATGGACTTTACCTTCCTGGCTCACTTTTGTTTTTTTCACCAAGTTTTGTGAATATATGAGCTTAATATAAAAAGACCTAAGAATAGGGTCGCCTGGGTGGCTCAGTGGGTTAAAGCCTCTGCCTTTGGCTCAGGTCATGATCCCAGGGTCCTGGGATCGAGCCCCGCATCGGGCTCTCTGCTCAGCAGGGAGCCTGCTTCCTCCTCTCTCTCTGCCTGCCTCTCTGTCTACTTGTGATCTCTGTCTGTCAAATGAATAAATAAATAAATAAATAAAATCTTAAAAAAAAGACCTAAGAATATAAAAAGTTAGAAAATGAAAAAACTAGGTTAAACTAGGTTTAACTAGGTTAACCAAAACTAGGTTAAAATGTAAAATGAGTAGTTTCAAAACACCTGTCCTAAGCAAATTTGTATGAAAAACCTAAATTAACTGAAATGGGATATAAAATAGTAATCATCATGATATCAGTGTGGATTAATAATTAAATTGGAAAAAGCCTATATATGAAGAATATAGCATGTAATATTCTTAGAATGTTCTGGCCTATGGCAGATTCTCAGTTTTTATTTGTTATATGTGTCAGGAATTAGGTCCCATTGTATAAGGACATTTACCATATGGCAAGGTTGTATTTCTATTTTGTTGGACAAGGTTGAATTGCTAAATAAATATTGGCATAAAAGAATACCTGTTTGGAAGAATATGAAATCAGTCCCCTCTCAGATCTTACTGAAACTCAGAGGATTATGGCCTTGGTATTACTGTAACCATAGCGTATATTAGAACATCAATAAAACTACACACAAAAATTGCAGTTGGGCAAAAACACTTAAATACAACAAGAAACCCAGAAGTAAGTAGGTAGACATATTTAAATAAAATGTCAAATTTTTATGGTCAAAATATGTTCCAAAAGTCAATTGAGAAATAAAGATCTGAAGAAATAATTTAAAATACTGATAGTGTTTTAAAAATAAAAAAGAGAGGGAGAAAGAGAACAACATATAGGCATATAATAATAAAAACCAATGAGAGTGGTCATCAAATACATGAAGTTGGCTGAAACTGAGGGATAGTTTAAGAACAGCAAGAAACATTTCTGTCACCAGCAGCCTGGGTAACAAACTTATAGAGCTGTTACATTCTTTGTGGTTGGAAATTTTAAACTGGTGGCCAAGGGGTTACTGTGAATTTGCTGGTAGAAAAGTAAGTTGTTACAAGATTGAAGTCAGAACCTGAAGACAGCTGTGTTCCAAATACGGATATATATATTTTTCCAAATACTGATATTTTTTTACCTCGTGGTTTCTCTGTCTCTGCGCCATGGACATGCTGGAGAGATCCTGCCCTGGGGTGGGGTGCCTTGTAGGGTGTTTAGACATTACCTCCATGCACCCATCTCCCCTGTGAGAGGCAAAGCTGGCTTCAGACAGTAATTAATGACCCCAAATCATGCTGGATTAGAATCACACATTGAGTTTAACATCTCAACATATTTTTTCTAGCATAGTAATAATAGCAGTTTAATGATAAAGAATATGAAAGACCTTCAAAAGTGTGAGTAGCAGTCACTCTTAGAAACTGACATTAACACTGAATATATTAATCAATCAAACAAACACACACAGGGATCTTTTGTTCTGGGCTAGGTTGAATTTGGCTCTCAGGTGATGACTGGTCAATGTTCTTGGCTTCCATTCTCCCTGACACTGTCATCCACAGTCAGATGGGGTGTTGGACTCACCTGGCTGGGGTGTCTGACACCCCAGTCTGAAGTCTGAATTCCTCCCTGGAGAGCAGATGATAGGGCCAAAAGCTCTGTCCTCATCCGAGGCAGCAGGGAGTGAAGTATCAGACCTCAGCCAGAATTGGGATTTGGAACAAACAGACAAGGAGCATGCTTTCACATCCAAGGTTGCACAGGCTGAAGGACTGGAGACAAGGAGGTATTTAGAGCTCTTTGTATCTGCTCATTAGGCACATTGCCCTTTTGTGACTCCAGTCGCTAAGCACATGATTCCCAAGTGGGAAAGTCCTCTGGACAGAAAAGATGTTTTCCTAATGGATCTCAATTCCCAAAAGACAGGGTTAGAGGTCAAGTGAAGCCAGTTTTTGGTAATTTTTAAGTTCCTTTTACTCCCTTTCTCTGAACTTGCCCCCCTTTTGATGTGTGAGTCTCCTAGCGTCTTATCTCAGTTCCAAGGTATAATTTTCTTCAAATCTAAGACCTAATAACCCACCTGGATTAGATGTCTTTATCATCAAAGAATTAACATGTGGTGCATGTTAACATGTCTCCAGACAGGGTCTATTCTTTTTTTTTAAGGCAGAGAAGAGGGTTCTTCTGATAATAAACCTTGGCCATCACACACATTGGCTCAAATACATTTGTCACTACAATTAGGCATTACTTTATACAAGTTAAGAGCTATCACATGCTCCTTTGTCATAAAATGGTTAATAGTTATAACAGATGTGTTTAGATATTTTTGTGTACTATAACATGAGCTTGCATCTCATAGAGATTGTTTGATTTACTTTTATAAACATTTACTCCCAAGGAAGTACATTTATGTACTCCAATCTTAATTGTAGACATGGTGCTTGTTGCTAGCTAATGATCTGTCCACACTGAATATTTGAGTATGTGGTGGTCCTTGAGTGTCATTCTGTCAGGTTGTTTCTAGTTCTCAAGCTCTGTCACGTTGTTTCTAGTTCTCAAGCTCTGTGGCATTGGTTTGAGCCATAAAATAATTTGACCCTGGGGATGTCTGGTGATCTCTGAATGGATGCTGCTGAACACCTACAATTCAAAGGAAAACACCCTCAAAATGTTATCCTACTACAAATGTCAACCATACACCTGAAAAATTCATCTAGACCAGCATCTCTCCAACTTCATTGTGCCTGTGAATCCACACAGGTCCCACTATAAATGCAGAATCTGATCACAGGTCCTGGGTGACCCAGAGATTCTGCCTTTGTAGCAAACTCTTGGATGATGTTGATATGCAGGTCTGGGTGGACAAGTCTTTGATTAGCAAATCTGTGATCCTGTGTTAGGGTTAGGTGTAGGGAGATTTAAGAGTCTGCACCAAATATTGTCATAGCATGAAATTTTGAGGAAACCAGGTATTCACTCCTTCTTCAGGAGTGAATTTGTAAACTCTGTTTATTGCTTTCATAAATGACCCAAATAATGCACTTTTGAAAAAGACTTTGTAGTAGGCAGAATAAGACCTCCCAAATGTGTTCACATCTTAACCCCCAGTACATTCATTTATTTATTTAATATTTTATTTAAATTCAAGCTAGTTAACCTACAGTGCATTATTAGTTTGAGGGGTAGTATTTATTGATTCATTAGTTGTGTATAACACCCAGTGCTCATTACATGATATGTCTTCCTTAACACCCACCACCCTGTTACCCCATCTCCCTATCCACATCCCCTCTAACAACCCTCAGTTCTCTGTGGTCGAGTCTCTTATGTTTTGCCTCCCTTTATGTTTTTGTCTTATTTTATTTTTTCCTTCCTTCCCCTATGTTCATCAGTTTTGTTCCTTAGATTTTACATATAAATGAAATCATATGGTATTTGTTTTTTTCTGACTGACTTATTTCGATTAGCATAACACACTGTAGTTCCAAGCACATTGTCTCAAATGGCAAGATTTCATCCTTTTGATGGCTGAGTAATGCTCCATTGTATATATATACTACATCTTCTTCATTAATTCATCAGTTAATGGACATTTGGGCTCTTCTATGTCTTGACTATTGTGGAAATTCCTGCAATAAATATTGAGGTTCATGTGCCCCTTCAAATCGCTGTATTTGTATCCTTTGGATAAATCCTTAGTAGTATGATTGCTGAGTTGTAGGGTAGACCCATAGGCAACAATGAAATTGAATCAGTAATCAAAAGTCTCCCAACAAACAAAAGTCTAGGGCTGGATAGTTTCCAGGGAATTCTACCAAACATTTAAAGAATTAATACCTACCTTCTGAAACTGTTCCACAAAACAAAAATGGAAGAAAAACTTCTAAATTCATTTTATAAGGTCAGCGTTACCATGATACTAAAATCAAAGACCACAGTAAAAATGAGAATTACATACCAATATCCCTGAGATGGATGTAAAAATTCTCAAGATACTAGCTATTTAGATGCATCAGTACATTAAAACATTTATTCATCATGACAAGTGGAATTTATTCCTATGTTGCAAGGATAGTTGAAAATCTGCAAATCAATCAAAATGATTGATTAATAAAAGAAATGAACCGTATGATCCCCTTAATTGATGCAGAAAGAGCATTTGACAAAATATAACATCGATTCTTGATAAAAACCCACAAGACAGTAGGAATAGAAGGAACATACCTCAACATCAAAAAGGCCATGTAGGCACATGTTGTGATGAACCCTGGGTGTTATACATAACTAATGAATCATTGAACATTACATCAAAAGCTAATGATGTACTATAGTATATATAGGCTAACTGAACATAATAACCCCTCCAAACCCAAAGAGGTCATGTAGGATACACCCACAGCTAATATCATCTGCAATGGGGAAAAACTGAGTTTTCCCCTAAGGTTAGGAACATGACAGGGATGTCCACTGTCATCACTGTTGTTCAAGATAGTACTGGAAGTCCTAGCCTCAGCAATGAGACAACAAAAAGAAATAAAAGGCATTAAGATCAGCAAGGAATAAGTCAAAATATCACTCTCACAAATGGCTAACAGATACATGAAACAATGTTCAATATCCCTCATCATCAGGAAAATACAAATCAAAACCACAATCAGATACCACCTCACACTTGTCAGAGTGGCTAAAAGTAACAGCCCATGAAAAAAGAGGTGCTGGTAAGGTGTTGGCGAGGATGTGAGGAAAGGGAAACCCTCTAGGTTCAATGGTAGGAGTGCAAGTTGCTGCAGCCACTCTGGAAAACAATACGGAGATTCCTCAAAAAGTTCAAAATAGAACTATCCCCAGTACATTTAAGGTGTTATTTTTTATAGCAAAGAAGGATTAAGGTAGCAGATTGAATAGGGTTGCTAATCAGCTTCCATTAAAATGAAAAGATTAGCTAAGGTTGTCCAGGTGGGACTAAGGTAATCACAATGGTCCTCCAAATGTTGATGAAGGAGACAAAAGAGTTGGTGTCAGAGAGATTTTGAAAATGCTGTCCTGCTAGCTCTGAAAGTGGAGGAAGAGCCATGAGCTAAGAATGCAGGCAGCCAAAAACTGAGACTAGAATTGGAAAGAAAACAGATTCTCCCATGAGCATCTAGAAGGAACTCAACCCTGCAGACATGTATTACTAGCTCGATAAGACCCATTTCAAGCTTCTGCTTCCAGAATTATAAGTGCAGGTATGTGTTTGTTTTAAGCAACGAGTGTTATTTTACACTAGTTTAAACTAGTTATTTTATTAGTGTTATTTTAAGCAACTAGGGATATTTTACGGCAGCAGGAGGAAACTCATGGACATAGTCAATAAAATTATTTGAGGATATTATTTAATCTTTCCAATTCATTTGTAGTTTCCCTTGGATGAGGGCAATTTACATTTAAAGTATCCACATTAATTAGAAAAAAAATTAAATCTATTTGGAGACATTCTGCCCTATCAGCTGGTACATGAATTCCTCGTGGCATAAATGTGCCTGTGGTATGATTCTGAAGCCTTTGAGGTGGTGACATAGGGAAGGAACTCAGGATAAAAATTAAGGTCACTCATCCACATCACTGGGCATCAGGGAAATACAAATCAAAACCACAATGAGATACCACCTCACACCAGTCAGAATGGCTAAAATTAACAAGTCAGGAAATGACAGATGCTGGTGAGGATGTGGAGAAAGGGGAACCCTCCTACACTGTTGGTGGGAATGCAAGCTGGTGCAACCACTCTGGAAAACAGCATGGAGGTTCCTCAAAAAACTGAAAATAGAGCTACCTTATGACCCAGCAATTGCACTACTGGGTATTTACCCTAAAGATACAAACGTAGTGATCCAAAGGGGCACGTGTAGCCGAATGTTTATAGCAGCGATGTCCACAATAGCCAAGTTATGGAAAGAACCTAGATGTCCATCCACAGATGAATGGATAAAGAAGAAGTGGTATATATATATACAATGGAATACTATGCAGCCATCAAAAGAAATGAAATCTTACCATTTGCGACGACATGGATGGAACTAGAGCATATTATGCTTAGCGAAATAAATCAACTGTAGAAAGACAACTATCACATGATCTCCCTGATATGAGGAAGTGGAGATGCAATGGGGGTGGGGGTTAAGGTGGTAGGAAAAGAAAAAAATGAAACAAGATGGGATCTGGAGGGAGACAAACCAAAAGAGACTCTTAATGTCATAAAACAAACTGAGGGGGGTGGAGGGGAGAGGGGTTGGGAGAGGGTGGTGGGGTTACATTATATGTTTAAATAAAAAAAAGAAAAGAAGAGAAAAAAAATTAAGGTCACTCATTCACTCATTGTAATTTATGATTTTGTGTCTATATATTTGCATCCTTTTATTTCATGTTGATTCAACTATTCATTCCTTTCAGTGCTGTCCTCTCCAACTCTCCCTCAAGTTCCCTTCCAACATAAAAGATGAAATAATAAATTGTCTGTGGTGTACACTTGTGGGGAGTGGTCTTATTTGAAAGAAAAATATGTACACACACACACACACACACAAGTCACAACCACTATACTGGAATGTTTTCTTAGGATAAAAAAATGAATTTTCATACAATTCATTCTTTTCCTACAAGGTTCATTTAATGTTATATTTAGTATTCCACACCACCTTGAGAAATAAGGAATGAGGTTAGGGAGTTTAAATTTTTAACAATTACTTAATAATTACTTAACTTAGGTAAGCAGTCAAAGCTTACCTAGCAGTCTTACTATATGCAAATAGAAACTTGCACTCTGTATTCTTCATTTTCATGTAGCTCCTTTAATTAATCAAATTCTATGCTTTAAATATGCAGTTTATTGTATGTCACTATACTACAATAATTGAATTAAGTGGAAAATATCTATGGTGCACAGATAAGGGTAGGATCTAGAGCACAGGTAGCTGATTCTCCATGGAAGGTTTGGGAGAGAGCTCTTCTAATAGAGAAGGAAAACAAGTGTTTTCTTTAAATGTAAGAACAGTGGGATGAAATTCAAACAATTCACATAAGTTCCTTTAATTTATAAATAGAGAATACCTTACATATAGAAATGAAGTAATAAGGCCATAAATTGGCTGAGCCAGAAGAGCATAACTGCCACATATAACACCATTGATGAACATTAGAAACACAATTTAGGGATTCACTCCTGACCATAGACACATGAGGAACCCAGCAGAGATCAGAAATGCTTCCCAGAATATAATGCCCTTTGATTGTAAAGGTATTATTGATGAGGAGAAGAAAGGCAAAGAGAAATGTAAGTAAAAGTCAATCTTTTTACAATCTGCAGCCCCTCATGAATTCCTCACACATTTACAGAGTGATGCCACACCAGGAACTCATGGCTGACTTAGTGTTGTTTCATTACAGACTAACAGTAATCTTATATTGACAATAGCCAGACCTCTAAGGTATTATAAACCTCATGTTCAGCATACAGAAGTTCCTTAGAAACTACATTATCTCTACCCCCTGCCTCCTTCCACAAACTCAAAATATAGAATCAGTCACTTTTCACAATCCCAGTGCAGCTTTTCCTGCCCCCAGGTCTGTCCCCATATTATAATTAAAAATCTCTTTGTAGCAAAAATGTCTCAAGAATTTTTTCTTGACCATTGCCTTTGGCCAACCCACATCCATATACGATATCTCATTTAACAAGGACAGACTGTTATACAGCAAGAGATGACTGAGACAATGATCAAAGCAAAGAGACATGAGGCAGTTAGAACACATGCTGCTTTTAATTGTGGCACCTAATCTGATAGATGAGGGGGGACCAGTCATGATATTTCTGTTATTCAAGTTTATTTCTGATGACTTTATGACCAGGTGACTATATGTGGGCTTCCTTCTAGGTCACTGGGAAAGTTTGAAGGACATGCACATTTCTGCAGAAGAACTGGTGACTCTGAACCACCCGACTGGCATGCTATCCAGTTCTTCCATTGAGTGTCCTCTGATCATGCAGTTGGAAGAGATTTCTGACCAGGAAGAGGTACAAAATGGATGATGTTGATACTGTTCATTTGCCATCCCTTAGCATTTGTGACAAAATTAGGAACAGGGGGTTATTTTTTGTAACAATAGAGAGAGTCATATTAGAAGGTAACATTGGATGTTTTCTAGTAGAAATAGGAAGATAATGGATGATAAAACATAGAAGACTTTAACCAACCCTTCACCTTGATGAATAAATCTCCACAGTTGTGGACATCAGTCTTCTATGCTTCAATAAACAGAAGCACAGAATGAACTGTGATGTAAAAAAAAAGGAAAGAAATATTTTGTGTTGTAACAAAATGAGTGTTTTGAAATTTTGCTTCATCATACTTATGGTCATCCTGACACTACGAACATATAAAGTCAATCTACTTAATCAAATTTGTCTTTCCATGTAGTATTCACTAGGAGAGATATTCTTGCTAAACAGTGTTTGCCAATGGCTATGGTAGGAATTCTGGATACTGAGCTGAATTACAGTAAATATAAAATAAGATGAAAATTGAGAGGGAGGCAAACCATAGAGATGTTGAACTCTAGGAAACAAACTGAGGGTTGCTGGAGGGGTGGTGGATGGGGGGATGGAATAACTGGGGGATGGGCATTAAGGAGGGCACGTGATGGGATGAGCAAAGTGTTATATGCAACTGACGAATCAGTAAATTCTACCACTGAAACTGAGAGAGAGAGAGAGAGAGAGAGAACCCAGAAGCATGTTTGTAAAGTGCCTGCAATTAAGTTTTTTATTTCTGAGACATGCAATTCAAAGACAACAATGTTGAGTAAACATTTTGTCAATTGTGGGACACTATTACCAGATAAGCCCTCAGAATGCCCCCAGCTGTGAAGTATCTCTTCATAAAGCCCTGGGTAACCTTGACACTGACACATGAGGGACTCTGCTTTTCCCCTCCAGCACCCAAATTCTAATCATATGAGATTCCCCAATAAAGCATGAACCAAAAATATACTCTGGCGATGGACCCTAATAAAGACAAATTCCTCAGTGATGCTCTATCTTTCTCCCTCTCAATGTCTCTCCCCACCTCTAAAAGTTTCCGGAGTGGCTTTTGGGCATCCTATGTGCCCTCCAGGACCTGTGAGGAATGAAACTTGGGTTTTTAGAGTTCTTTGATGGGTGTTGTTGAGGTGTGTCTTGCAATCACAATGAGAACCCAAGAGTAGGTGCAGCCACAGCAGAAGCTCAGGTCAGAGAAGCATCTGTGGGAATGTCCACAAGGGCATGGGTGCAGGGGAATGCCCGGGCTTTCCTAGAATGAGCCACACTGCCAGTAACATGAGACACAAAAGGAAGAGTGCTAGAGAGTCCACATTATGAGGAAGGTGATAGAGGTAGTGGTGTGAAGAGTGACAGACTCTAGGTGAAATCTGGGGTTTTGTATTCTCCTCTGTAATAAAGTTGTATGAAAATCTTAGTGTATGAAAATTCTCCGTATGGAGAATGCAACTTATGACTATTCTTTTGGGAAATTTAGGGAAAATTTACTTGGCATTGTATAAGTCATTTGAAATGAAATTAGTTTGAAGAAATCCAACTTGCCCCTTGTAAGAAATTTCCAGACATTTGTGATCCAAGGTTTGGGAAACCATTAGGAATATATGAAGATGGATAAAGGGGAATCTGTCTATATATCAGATAGAGCACAAGTTTAATAAAGTGAGTTACTTAAATGTGTGGAAAAGTTGAATTCAAACAAATGGAAATTGCAGGAATTAAATGGAAGGAGCAGATTCTACTTCCACAGTCTGATCAAAGAATGTCAGTTCCTGGCTCTGAGGCTGTGAACCTTGCAATCATGGACACTTCAACCCCAGGGGCATTGGCCCTTAAATCACTGGAACCCCAACAATTCTTTTCAGAGCACTCTTTATGTCTTTGTTCCTCAGGCTGTAGATGAAGGGATTGAGCATGGGTGTGACCACCGTGTACATCACCGAGGCTACTGCACTTGAGTGGGAGCTCTGGGGAGAAGCAGAGCTAAGGTATACTCCTAAGCCTGTACAATAAAATAAGGAGACAACTGAAAGATGAGATGCACAGGTGGAAAATGCTTTATATTTGCCTTGAATTGATGATATTTGACATATGGAGGAAACGATCTTAGAATAAGAGTAAAGGATCCCAGGCAGGGGAGCAACACCCAGCAGCACAGTTGCAAAATACATCACCATGTCATTAAGAAACTTGTCAGGACAGGCTTGCCCAACTACCTTACTGAGTTCACAGAAAAAATGGGGGATTTCCATGCCTGTACAGAAGGACAGCCGCAATGCCATTAAGCTCTGTAACAAGGAATTCAGAACACTGATGATCCAGGACACCAGAACCAGCAGTCCACAGAGCCGGGGGTTCATGATGACTGTGTAGTGCAGAGGGTGACAGATGGCCACGAAGCGGTCATAGGCCATCACAGTCAGGAGAAAATCATCCCAGCCTGCAAAGAGTAGGACAAAGTATATCTGTGTGATGCAGCCTGCATATGTTATGACTTTGCTGTTATTATGAATGTTCTGCAGCATCTTGGGGACAGTGGTGGAGGTGAAACAGATGTCTACAAAAGACAGATTCACAAGGAAGAAGTACATGGGGGTGTGGAGGTGGGAGTCTGTGGTGACAGCCAGGATGATGAGCAGGTTTCCACACACAGTGATCAGGTACATAGAGAGGAAAAGCCCAAATATGAAGGGCTGCAGTTCTTGTTCCTCTGATAATCCCAGAAGAAGAAAGTCTGAAATTCCTGTATCATTGCTTGGTTCCATGTGGTGGTGGTGACTACAAGGAAAGGAAAGAAAATGAAATAACAATTTTCAAGCAAATGAGCTTCATTTATGTATTTATTATCCCTCATTTTTTATTTTTAAAGTTTTTATTTAAGTTCTAGTTAGTTAACTGACAGTGTAATATTCATTTTATGTGTACAATATGGTGACTCAACACTCCACACAACAAATGGTGATCATCACATGTCCCCCCCTTAATTCCCAACCCCCTACCACATCCCTTCTGGTAAACATCAGTGTGTTCTATGAAGTTAAGAGTCTGTTTCTTGGTTTCTCTCTCTCTCTCTTTTTCCATTTTGCTCATTTGTTTTGTTTCTTAAATTCCACATATGAGTGAAATCATATGGTATCTATCTTTCTTTGACTGACTTATTTCACTTACCATAATACTCTCTAGCTCCATCATGTCACTGCAAATGGCAAGATTCTGTTGTGAGGGGGCAAGATGGTGGAGGAGTAAAGGACTCCATTTCAACTGTCTCCTGAATTTAGCTGGATATCTACCAAACTATTCTGGACACCCACAAAATCAGCCTGAGATGTAAGAAGATATATAGCTGGATTTCTACAAGCAGAAAAACTCCACTGGTCACGAGCTATGGCATGACCAGTGATGGCGTAATGATTCTGTGGGTAGATATTGGAAGATAAAGAGAAGGAGGAGGGAGCCGCCATAAGCTGGCTTCTGGAAAGTGGTATTACACCAGAGCACAAAAGCGTCCTGTGCCAGGGATGGTGATAGCTTGCAGAGCAGTAGCAGCCCACCAGGAAGGACCTGAAAACAGTGCTCAAACAAGATCCAGAAGATGAGGGGGCATGCAGGCAGACCGAGGGCCAGCCACTGGCATGGACCGAGACCTGGGACTGCTCATGGTTTTAGAAGCACAAAGGGCAGAGACAAGCAGGGGACTGAGTTGACCGCTGAGAAGGTCTCTAGGGGGTGTGAACTGCCTGTTGGAGGCTGTGGTTTTCATCAGCTCCACAGAAATGGAGAGTGTGTATTCTGGAGGGTTCAGAAAAGAGCAGACTTTAATTTTTCTGGCCTGGGGCAGAGGTCTGCATGCAGACACTTTCATTTGCTCTGACCTTCAGAAATGCCTAGAAAGCTGCCAGAGAACAAAAGCCCAAAAATCCAGTTTCCCTGGAGCCCAGAATAGGGGGCAGGACAAATCTACCCAAGTAGGGTGGCCTAAAAAAAATTGTGGATGGTTCCTCCCCCAGAAAACAAGCTGGAATAACAAGAGGATGACAATCCTAGGCTCCCTATAAAACTGTAAAATCCCCAAACCAGGGGAAAATAGTATATTGAGCGCTAGGTTCTGCCTCAGGGCTTGTGTATTTTTCAGATAAAACTTTCCTTTTCTTTTTTCTCATGTTTCTTCTCTGTTTTTTCTTTTTCTCAATTAGAGGTTGAGAAATCTAATGTAATAGATTTCATACTAGCTTTTTTACTTGTACTTTTTCACACCTTTTAAAAAATATATAGATATAAGATTCGATGCAGTCCTTTTTTCCCTATTCAATATCACCTTTATATATATACCAGTTTTATTTTTCCTGTAACTCTGGGAAATAGTGTCCTCTAAAAAAGAGAACAAAATACACCCAGGAAGAACTGAAATCCCCTACCTTGCTCACATTGAGAGATTATAGCCCCCACTCCCCACACTCCCCCCTTAAATTTTTTAAAATCTTTGTTTTAAAAAAAATTTAAATTTTATAAATTTTACTCTTGGGTTTTATTTTGGCTTTGTTTTTCTGGTGGTGACTTCAGATGACTCTGGATTTTCCCAGGGTGCATTTTGCCTGGATTATGGTTGATATTTTGGACTCTGTACATCTCCTCAACCACCCTTCAACAGAATGAATAGGAGGAGGAACTTCCAACAAAGAAAAGAACCAGAGAAAATGGCCTCTCCCACAGACCTAATGGGTATGGATATAAGCAAGATAGTTATACTCAAACAGTGAATCATGGAGCACTACATCAAAAACTAATGATGTATTGTATGGTACTAACATAACATAATTAAAAAATTATGTTAAGAAAAGATATCAGAGAAACACTTCAGGGTAGAAATTATGAAGTCAATAGCTAGGCCTCAGAAAGCCATTAGCAGCAATAGGGAGTCTCTAAGGACAGAAATGAGACTGAATCTCGTCAAACTTAAAAATACTATGAATGAGATACAGACTAAACTGGATACTCTAACAGCTAGGACAAATGAGGCAGAAGCATGATTTAGTGATTTAGGAGATAAGCTGATACAAAGAAAGGAACAAGAGGAGGCCAGGAGGCCTGGGACAAAACAAAAGTCCATGAGAACAGACTTAGAGAAATTAATGATGCCATGAATTATTGGGATCCCTGAGGGGTGGAGAGAGAGAGAGAGAGGTCTAGAAGATATGCTGTAATCACACCTGAGAACTTCCTTAATCTGGGGAAGGGAACAAACATTCTGTCCAAGAAGCAGAGAGGAACCCTCCCAAAATCAATGATAAAAATAGATTGACAACCATATAATAGTGAAGCTTGCAAATCTTAGAGCCAAGGAAGTTATTCTGAGAGCAGCTAGGGGGAAGAGATTTATTATGTATGGATGGAGGAGCATCAGAATAACTTCAGACCTGTCCACAAAAACCTGGCAAGCCAGAAAGGGCTGGCGAGACATATTCAGGGAACTGAATGAGAGGAACATGCAGCCAAGAATACTTTATCCAGCAAAGGTGTCATTAAGAATAGACAGAGTGACAAAGAGCTTCCAGGACTGGCAGAAATGGAAAAGAATATGTGACCACCAAGCCCGGCAAGAAAAATTAAGGAGGATTCTATAAAAGGAGAAAGACCCCAAGAGTGATATAGAACAAAGATTTACAGAGACAATCTATAGAAACAGGAACTCTATAGACAATATTATGGCACTAAATACATATCTTTCAGTAGCCACTCTCAGTGTGAATGGCTTAAATGCTCCCATGAAATGGCACATGGTTGCAGACTGGATACAAATATAGGACCCAGGCATATGCTGCCTACAAGAGACTCATTTTGAACCTAAAGACACCTCCTGATTGAAAGTGAGGAGATGATGAACCATTTTTCATGCAAATGGACATCAAAAGAAGCTGGGTTAGCAATTATTACATCAGATAAAATAGATTTTAATCTAAAGACTGTAGTAAGAGATGTAGAGGGATATTATATCATACTTAAAGGGCCTATCCAAAAGACTATCTAACAATTGTATATATCTATGCCCCCCAACATGGGAGCAGCCAACTACATTAGCCAATTGTAACCAAAATAATAAACCATATGGATAGTAATACATTAAGAGTAGGACATCTTAACACTCCATTCTCAGTAATGGACAGAACATCTAAGTAGAAGATCAACAAGGAAACAAGAGCTTTGAATAACACATTGGACCAGATGGACTTCGTAGATATATACACAGAATTTTCTATCCTAAAACAACAGAATTTTCACTCTTTATGAGTGTACACAGAACTTTCTCCAGAATAGACAACATACTGGGTCACAAATCAGGTCTTAGCCAATACCAAAAGATTAAGATTATTTCCCGCATATAATCTGACCACAATACTTTGAAACTGGTACTCAATCAGAAGAAAGTATTGGAAGGAATTCAAACACTCGGAAGTTAAAGAGCCTCCCACTGAAGATTGATTTAATCAACCAGGAATTTAAAGAATAACTTAAACAATTCATGGAAAGTAATAAGAAGGAAAACACATCAGTCCAAAACCTATGGGATACTGCAAAGGCGGTCCTAAGTGGGAAATACATAGCCTTCCAAGTCTCTCCCAAAAAAGTAGAAAAATCCCAAATGCACAAGCTAACCTTACCCCTAAAGGACCTGGATAAAGAATAGCAAATAAACCCTAAGCCAAGCAGGAGAAGAGAAATAATAAAATTAGAGCAGAGATCAATGAAATAGAAACCAGAAAAGCAGTAAAACAGATCAACAAAACTAGAAGCTGGTTCTTTGAAAGAATTAATAAGATCGATGAACCATTGGCCAGACTTATCCAAAGGAAAAGAGAAAGGACCCAGATTAATAAAATAATGAATGAAAGAAGATAGATCATGACTAACCCCAAGGAAATAGAAACAATTATTAGAAGTTATTACCAGCCTCTTTGTTTTGTTGACTTTCCTTTGCTGTGCAGAACCTTTTGATCTTGATGAAGTACCAAAAATTCATTTTCGCTTGTTTCCTTTTCCTTTGGAGACATGTCTTGAAAGAAGTTGCTGAGGCAACCCACAGAATGGGAGAAGATATTTGCAAATGACAGTACAGACAAAGGGCTGATATCCAAGATCTATAAAGAACTCCTCAAACTCAACACACACAAAACAGATAATCATGTCAAAAAATGGGCAGAAGACATGAACAGACACTTCTCCAATGAAGATATACAAATGGCTATCAGACACATGAAAAAACGTTCATCATCTCTAGCCATCAGGGAGATTCAAATCAAAACCACACTAAGGTACCACCTTACACCAGTTAGAATGGCCAAAATTGACAATACAGTAAACAACATGTGTTGGAGAGGATGCAGAGAAAGGGGAACCCTCTTACACTGTTGGTGGGAATGCAAGTTGGTGAAGCCACTTTGGAAAACAGTGTGGAGATTCCTTAAGAAATAAAAAATAGAGCTTCCCTATGACCCTGCAATTGCACTACTGGGTATCTACCCCAAAGATGCAGATATAGTGAAAAGAAGGGCCACCTGTACCCCAATGTTCATAGCAGCAATGGCCACAGTTGCCAAACTGCAGAAAGAACGAAAATGCTCTTCAATGGATGAATGAATAAAGAAAATATGGTCCATATACCCTATGGAGTATTATACCTCCATCAGAAAGGATGAATACCCAACTTTTGTATCAACATGGACAGACTGGAAGAGATTATGCTGAGTGAAATAAGTCAAGCAGAGAGAGTCAATTATCATATGGTTTCACTTATTTGTGGAGCACAAGGAATAACACAGAGGACATGGGGAGATGGAGAGGAGAAGGCAGTTGTGGGTAACTGGAGGGTGAGATGAACCTTGAGAGACTGTGGACTCTGAGGAACTAACTGAGGGTTTTGGAGGGGTGGAGGGTGGGAGGTTGGGTGAGCCTGGTGGTAGGTATTATAGAGGGCACATATTGCATGGTGCACTGGGTGTGGTGCATAAACAATGAATTCTGGAACACTGAAAAAAATAAATAAAAATTAAAAAAAGAAATTAGTACCAGCAACTATATACCAACATATTAAGCAACCTGGAAGAAATGGATGACTTCCTGGAAACCTATAAACTTCCAAGAGCGAAATAGGAAGAAATAGACAACCTGAATAGGCCAATAACAAGTAATAAAATTGAAGAAGTGATCAAAAACCTCCCCAAAAACAAGAATCCAGGTCCAGATGGCTTCCCAGAAGAATTCTGCCAAACATTTAAAGAAGAAATCATACCTATTCTACTGAAGGTGTTTCAAAAAAATAGAAACAGAAGGAAAACTTCCAAACCCCCGTGGACATGAAAACATGGGCTCCATTTTCATATGATTACCCTGTGTTCTCTTTAAGCAAACACAAAAACGAGGTTCCAAAAACAGAGAGAGGAAAGAAATGGACACACAAAGAAAAAGAAATCTAATAAGCTCAGGGGTTCCCTGAGAGACTGATGAGCAGAAAGCTTCCCTGGTTCTGGCAGCATTCCAGCCCCAGTCCACATCCCCTTGCTGCCCAGACTAATTAACAAAGCAAGCAAAAATAATGTATCTAAACAAGAAAAGAGTGGTATATTTATGATGTCAAGACATTTTACTGATCGAACATCCCTCTAGAAAAAAGTGCAAAGGGAGTAAACCTGCAAATTGCAAGAGAAAATATACAGTGTATGACAATAGAAGGGGACTTTAAAAGATGAAATAATAGAAGATTTTTTGAATGCTTTAAATGCAAAACTTTTGGAATCAGACAACCAGGTTTTGAATATCTGATCAACAGCATATGCACTGTTTGAACTTAAGAGAGACAACCAATCCATTCCAAATGTGGATATCCTCTCTCAAATAGTAGGGATAGCAGTATCCATCCTCCTAGGCTGACAGACTGTGATTGCCAGTAAATGTAAGAAGCTTACAATATAATTCCTTCCTGTGAGTAAATGAATGATTATAATGCTGAAAAGATTTGCCTGAGTTTTTTCTTCTACCTCACAAATGTCTCCATTGTTTCTATACCTCTTGGTAATGAAGTATTACAAAGTAAAGCTAGTTATCACACCCCTTTTTGCATATGAAACACAATTTTTTATGTGAATACTCACCTTGACAGAAAATGTGGAGAAATGTGTGTGTCAGGAACTGCTTTTGCAAGGGAATAGCTACCTGAATGGGTCTGGAGCTTTCTATAAATACAGAACATGCTCAAAACCACCACATCTTAAAAAGTTCATTGCACACGTCTCCAAGCTAATACTGTTTTCCTACTCTCCTTAGCTGCAAAACTCTATATGTTCTGATTTTGCTGGAACCACTTTATGTCCTCCATTTCCTTCCTCTACTTCCATTCCCACCATATATCATCAACAATGAAACCTATATTGGTGAGTCTAATGGACACTTTTCTTTTGAACACATTATATAAAATAATTATAAATGAGTCTATGAAAAAAAATAAATGTGTCTACATATTCCAGGTGACCTCAGGCAAAAGTTACCAGCTTCCATTCTATCTGATCCTTTCCTGAAATACCCGCTGAGCTCTGAGACTCACCTGGGGGTGGGTCTATAAGATCAAAGTCTTCATGTGGAGGTCTGAATTCATCCCCAGATGGTTGGTGATGGGGACTGAAACTCTGTTTCCAGACAAGACAGTAGGAAGGAGTCAAACATGGGTCCCCAGCAGACTTAGGGACAAAAATAACAACCACATCCTGGGCAATCCAAGGTTCCACAAGCTGAAGTTTAAAGTTCAGTATATCTGTTCATTAAGCACCTTTTCCATTATTAGTCCCACCTTGGAGCACTCCATTCCCTGTGGGCCACTGGTATGGACAGAAAGGAAAAATTTCCCACTGAGACTCTGTTCCTGGGAGACCAGATTAGAAGTCAGGTGAATCCAGTTTTGTATTCCTCATTCTCATGGACTTGCCTGCTTTCCAGAGGTCTAATCTCCTTGTGCTTTCTCTTAACTTTGAGATGATATTGCATTTGTTTAGTCAAGGGTTCACATTACCATTTATAGCTTTGAGATGATGTTAATAAAAAAGCCCATGTAATCCTCTTCATGTGTGGTCCTCCATGTGTGGTTTGGAGAGAAATGTCTAAGTACTCAGCCTGGAGGCTGAAATAAATTCTGTGTTTGATTCTTCAAAGTGAGGGTCCCTGGGTTGACATCAAATATACCTCTGAAAAAGACTTTTAGTAAACACAATAATGTCCTCAAAGTATTTCCACATCTTTATCTACAGAATCTCTGGATACCTCTTGTGTCATGGCAAGGGAGAATTAAGGTTGCAAATGGTATTAACATTGCTAGTCAGCTGACCCTAGAAAAAAGTTATTATGATTATCCATGTGGTCTCAATAGATCACAAGGGTCCTCTTATTGTGGAAGAGGGAGGCAGAAGACTTGAAGTCAGAGAGATATTCTGAGATGCTACATTGCTGGCTTTGAGGATAAAGGGAGGAAACATGAGCCAGGGAAGATAGGTGGCTCTACAGCTGGACTAGGCAAGACAACCTATTCTCCTTAGACCTCTAGAATGAACTCTTCTATGCAGACAGAGTGAATTTAGCCCAGAGAGAGATATTTCAGGCTTCTGACTTCCAGAACAATCAGAAAATAAATGGATTTGTTTTAAGGCAGCAGCATGGTAATTTGTTGCAACTACAATAAAAATCTAATCCAGACATTTATCCAATAACACTTTGTTTAAGGGAAATGAATTCAACCTTGGATATTATTCATTTGTATTCTCTTGGATAAGGATATTCAGTATTGTAATCCTACTTGAAGTAGAAAAAGAAATCTGAAGTCACTTTGGAGTTGTTCAACCTCAATAGTTGGTCCAGAAAACCTCCCATGACGTGAGCCATACTTTCAGGACTTTCAGGAACTAAGGTAGAAAGACTAGACCATTAAAGCTACTTGTTATATCTTAAATTTTTGTGTCAAAAATTTTACATACTTTCACTTTCAAATTAATCCAAATGTTCGTTTTTTTCATTCATTTTTTAAAAGATTTTTATTTATTTATTTGACAGAGACACAGTGAGAAAGGAAACACAAGCAGGGAGAGTGGGAGAGGGAGAAGCAAGCTTCCCGCCAAACAAGGAGTCTGATGTGGGCCTTGATCCCAGGACCCTGGAATCATGATTGGAGCTGAAGGCAGATGCTTAATGACTGAACCACCCAAGCACCCCCATTTTTTTCATTCTTATCCTCTCCCGCTTTCTCTGAAATGTACTTGTGATATGAAAGATTGTTTAATAATGAGTCTCTGTGTGCATATGAGTGCCCATGTTACTTTAACATGTTTTTTTTTTTTTAAGATTTTTTTTTTTTATTTGACAGACAGAGATCACAAGTAGGCAGAGAGGCAGGCAGAGAGAGAGGAGGAAGCAGGCTCCCCACGGAGCAGAGAGCCCGACATGGGGCTCGATCCCAGGACCCTGAGATCATGACCCGAGCCGAAGGCAGCGGCTTAATCCACTGAGCCACCCAGGTGCCCCGCCCATGTTACTTTAAATAAAGATGTGTATATACACATACACACACAAAACAATACCCCCCCCACATCATATCCTTTACCATTGAACATTTTCTTAGGTATCTACAAAATGTGACCACAGATTTATTTATTCCCACAATATCCCTCTGAAATTAGTCTTATTATTCTGTGTCATCTTCAGGAATAAGAAAATTGAAGCTCAGGGGAATTAAAGTTTAATAAGTTACAGAAAAAAGTAGCTAAAGCTTATTGTGCACTTTCTGGAATTACATACAAATGGAATCATTCAGGATGTACTCTGAAATTCTACAACTCTTTTAATGCAGCTTTCTCCACTGACTGAGCCAGCCAGGTGCCCTGTGACTTTAGATTTAAATATACATTCTTGTTAAAAAAATATAAATTCTGACTTTGAGCTCTTTGTGCATTAGGATTAAAAAAGGAAATTCATATGGATCTTGAGATATGAATTACTTTTTAAAAATATTTAGGCACAAAGGGCTCAAAGTCAGAATTTATATTTTTTGAGAAACCTATTACCAAATAAAGCACTTTAAGTCTGAAAAAAGGTAATTCATTACTAAAATTAAGTTTGCCCATTCTGTTTTAAATCTTTGTGTCTAAATATGTATATTCTTTTAATTATATGCCTTTTCAAACATTCACTCTTGATTTCTATCCTCTCCAAATTTCTTTCAAGTTTCCTTTCAACATTAAAGATGGGATTATTGAGCCTGTGTTGTATATACATGTTTAAGAGTGTATTTGTATGAATTAATATACAAATGCATGGATATATATACATATATATATGTATATATATATATATACATATGCTCCTTACCCATGAAAGACTTCTTGGACTCACCAAATATTTCCAAAAATTATATTTATTCCTAACAACATCCACCTGAATTGGATAAAAGGAAACAGAGGTTTCAGGGTAATTTTTTTTTAAATTACATAACAAATCTTTAAAAAGTTGTGCACTTTCCTGAATCATATGTAAATGGACTCATACATTATGTACTCTTAATTTTTGTATTATTACTTCAGAAAATTTTGCATTTTAAACCTGCTTATTTATTGTGTATCATTGTATTTCAATGAAGTACTTAAAAGAAAAAAATTTCTTATAGCTAATTGATGAATTCAGTGGGGATATGAAGTCAATATACAAACATTGGTCACCACTCTGTACACTAATAAGAAACTCTCAGAAAGAGAAATTAAGAAAAGAATCCGGGGGGGAGAGGGGTTGGGAGAGGATGGTGGGGTTACATTATATGTTTAAATAAAGCTTAAATAAAAAGAAAAAAAAGAAAAGAATCCAATTTGTAACTGCATCAATAAGAATTTGATGAGCACTGGGTGATATACTTCACTAAGGAATCATTGAACATTATATAAAAAACTAATGGTGATATATTGGCTAATTGAATTTATTTATTTATTAATTTAATTTAATTTTTACAGAGTTCCAAGATTCATTGTTTATGCACCACACCCAGTGTTCCATGCAATATGTACTCTCCTTAATACTCACCACCAGGCTCACCTAACCCCCACCCCTCTCCCATCCAAAACCTTCAATTTGTTTCTCAGAGTCCACAGTCTCTCATGGTTCATCTCCCCCTCCAATTTCCCCCAACTCACTTCTCCTCTCCTTCTCCCAATGTCCTCCGTGTTATTCCCTATGCTCCACAAGCAAGCAAAACCATATGATAATTGACTCTCTCTGTTTGACTTATTTCACTTAGCATATTGAGAGAGAAAATCTTAAGCAGGTTCCATGCCTAGCACAGATCCTGGCCTGAGGCTGGATCTCACAACCCCAAGATCACGACCTGATCTGAAATCAAGTGTCACTCACTTAACCAATTGAGAAACACAGGCACCTCTATAGATGATTGTTTCTCTATTGAATTCTATGGAGATTCTGGATATCAGCCTTTTGTCTGTACTGTCATTTGCAAATATCTTCTCCCATTCTGTAGGTTGCCTCTTTGTTTTGTTGACTGTTTCCTTTGCTGTACAGAAGCTTTTGATCTTGATGAAGTCCCAAAAGTTCATTTTTCCTTTTGTTTCCTTTGTCTTTGGAGACAAATCTTGAAAGACATTGCTGTGGCTGATATCAAAGAGGTTACTGCCTATGTTCTCCTCTAGGATTCTGATGGATTCCTGTCTCCCATTGAGGTCTTTTATCCATTTTGAGTTTATCTTTGTGTAAGGTGTAAGAGAATGGTCAAGTTTCATTCTTCTACATATAGCTGTCCAATTCTCCCAGCACCATTTATTGAAGAGACTATCCTTTTTCCACTGTATATTTTTTCCTGCTTTGTCGAAGATTATTTGACCATAGAGTTGAGGGTCCATATCTGGGCTCTCTACTCTGTTCCACTGGTCTATGTGTCTGTTTTTATGCCAGTACAATGCTGTCTTGGTGATCATGGCTTTGTAGTAAAGCTTGAAATCAGGCAACGTGATGCCGCCAGTTTTGTTTTTCTTTTTCAGCATTTCCTTAGCAATTTGGGGTCTCTTCTGATTCCATACAAATTTTAGGATTATTTGCTCCAGCTCTTTGAAAAATACCGGTGGAATTTTGATTGGAATGGCATTAAAAGTATAGATTGTTCTAGGCAATACAAATGGCTAACAGACACATGAAAAGAATGTTAATCATCATTAGCCATCAGGGAGATTCAAATCAAAACCACATTGAGATTATGCTGAGTGAAATAAGTCAAGCAGAGTCAATTATCATATGGTTTCACTTATTTGTGGAGGATAACAACACAGAGGACATGGGGAGATGGAGAGGAGAAGGGAGTTGAGGGAAATTGGAAGGGAAGTTGAATCATGAGAGACTATGGACTCTGAAAAACATTCTGAGGGTTTTGAAGGGGTT